>JARPMJ010001514.1:0-159261 GCA_033366665.1 Phoxinus dragarum | reverse complement strand
AATGTGTTACACTTGAACTTGAAGATGACCCAGCACTCTGGCCAAAACATCTCACTGACAAAGAGCGCTGCTCAATAGTGCAGAGAGGCCCAGTTCAGAGCAAGGACAGAATTTATCCTAAAAATCAAGAGGGGCGAAGATTTACAAGCAGCAATTATTACCTGCAAATGAAGAATGGAGAAAAAATAAAGAGGTCCTGGCTCATGTACAGTGAAAAAAATGACTGTGTTATGTGCTTTTGTTGCCGCTTGTTTGGTAACCGAGAAAAGGCCACTCAGCTAAGTGAAGATGGGTTCAGTTACTGGAAAAATCTTTCTGCCCACTTGAGACAGCATGAGAGGTCTGCAGAACACATCACAAACATGGATGCTTGCGCAATCTTTCACAGAAACTACAAACAAACACCGCTATAGATCAGGTAAACCAGGATCTAATTGCTCTTGAAGTAAACCGCTGGAAAGAGATTTTAAGACGACTTATTGCAATTGTAAACCATCTGGCAGAGCACAATCTTGCATTTCGTGGCCACTCAGACAAATTGTTTGAGTCTGGTAATGGAAATTTCCTTGGACAAGTACAATTAATGGCTCAGTTTGACCCAGTGATGCGAGAGCATCTGAGGAGAATTCAGGCAAAACAGCTAAGTGACACCTATTTAAGCAAGCATATCCAAAATGAACTTATTTCCCTTGTGGCAAAATGTACAACTGATGCAATTGTAGAGAGAGTGAAAACAGCCAAATACTATGCAGTAATTATGGACTGCACTCCAGACCTCAGTCACAATGAGCAGCTCTCAGTGGTGCTACGAATTGTTAATTGTGAGTTATCAAAGGTCTCCATCCATGAGCACTTTGTTGGATTTCTTCAGGCACTTGACACAACAGGAAAAGGCTTATGCGAGACATTTTTTAGGCCAACTAGAAACACTAGGATTGGATCTTTGCAACTGTCGAGGCCAGTCTTACGATAACGGGAGCAACATGCAGGGTAAAAAGCAGGAGTCCAAAAGAGAGTGCTGGAATTAAACGACAAAGCGTTATATGTTCCTTGTGGAAGTCACACACTGAATCTCGTTGTTGGTGATGCAGCCAAGTCCTCTGTGACGTCCATCAGCTTCTTTGGGCTGTTACAGCGACTTTACACTCTTTTTCAGCTCCTCAGTTCAACGTTGGACCATTCTCAAAGAGCACGTCAAGAATTTGACACTTAAAGCATTGTCAACAACCAGGTGGGAGTGCAGAGTTGAAGCTGTGAAAGCTGTTCGCTACCAGCTGCCTGAAATCGTGAAGGCATTAACTGCTCTAAAGGAGTACGCCGCAGAGAAACGAGATGCAGATGTTGTCTCAACAGCTGAAAGCATCTGCAAGGAGCTGCAGAGATGGCCTTTTGTGGTAAGTACCATAGTGTGGTACAATGTGTTGTTCCAGATAAACAAAGTGAGTAAGATCCTTCAGAGCCCCAAAGTTTCAGTCGAGACAGTGAGGGAAGAAATCAGGGCGGTGAAAGAATTCCTTCAGGAATTTCGCAGTCATGGATTTCAGTCTGCGAAAACAGATGCCAGGGAGATAGCAGAGAAGCTTGAGGTGGAGATGAGCTGGCCTGAGGTGCGACAGAGAAGAAAAACTAAACAGTTTGAGTATGAGGGAACAGAGCACATTCAGTCAACTGCAGAAGAGCTCTTCAAAAGAGATTTTTTTCTACCTCTAATAGATACAGCTCTTGTCACAGTAGAGAACAGATTTTCCAACATGGAAATCTTCTATGAGCTTTATGGATTTCTCTATTCAGTCGACATAATGAGAAGCACTGAGAAGGAGGGGAAGCTGGATGAATGCTGCCACAGATTAGAGCAGAGGATGGATGACATTGATGCAGAAGATCTGAAGCTTGAGGTAAAGGGTGCAGTTAGGTCATTCCCGCCACATGTCTCATCACCATTTGAGATGCTGGACTATATATATAAAGAGAATTTACTTGACATATATCCAAATTTGAGTATAGCTTTCAGACTCCTCCTCACTCTCCCTGTTACAGTAGCTTCAGGTGAGAGAAGTTTCTCATCACTGAAACTAATCAAAACGTACCTCAGATCAACTATGTCACAGGACAGGCTGTCTGCTCTAGCTGTTCTCTCAATCAAGCAGGAAGTCAGGAGGTCACTGGATATGGAATCAGTGATAGCAAGATTTGCTGAGGCCAAAGGTCGCAAGGTCAGATTCTAGCGCTTTAGACATGACAATACAGACACTCACTCTCACACACAGACACTCTCACACACAGACACTCTCACACACAGACACTCTCACACACACAGACACTCTCACACACACAGACACTCTCACACACAAGACACTCTCACACACACAGACACTCTCACACACACAGACACTCTCACACACACAGACACTCTCACACACAAGACACTCTCACACACACAGACACTCTCACACACACACACACAGACACTCTCACACACACAGACACTCACTCTCACACAGACACTCACTCACTCTCACACACACAGACACTCTCACACACACAGACACTCTCACACACACAGACACTCTCACACACACAGACACTCTCACACACACAGACACACTCACACACAAGACACTCTCACACACACAGACACTCACACACACACAGACACTCTCACACACACAGACACTCTCACACACACAGACACTCTCACACACACAGACACTCTCACACACACACAGACACTCTCACACACACACACACAGACACTCTCACACACACAGACACTCACTCTCACACAGACACTCACTCACTCTCACACACACAGACACTCTCACACACACAGACACTCACAGACACTCACTCACTCTCACACAGACACTCTCACACACACAGACACTCACTCACACACACACTCTCACACAGACACTCACTCACTCTCACACAGACACTCACTCACTCTCACACACACAGACACTCACTCACACACACACAGACACACACTCTCACACAGACACTCACTCACTCTCACACACACAGGCACTCTCACACACACAGGCACTCTCACACACACAGACACTCACAGACACTCACTCACTCTCACACAGACACTCACTCACTCTCACACAGACACTCTCACACACACAGACACTCTCACACACACAGACACTCTCACACACACAGACACTCTCACACACACAGACACTCTCACACACACAGACACTCTCACACACACAGACTCTCACACAGACACTCACACACAGACACTCACACACAGACACTCACACACAGACACTCACACACAGACACTCACACACAGACACTCACACACAGACACTCACACACAGACACACTCACTCACACACACACACAGACACACTCACTCACACACACAGACACTCACACACAGACACACTCACTCACTCACACAGACACACTCACTCACACAGACTCACTCACTCACTCACTCACTCACTCACTCACTCACTCACTCACTCACTCACACAGACACACTCACTCACTCACACACTCACTCACACAGACACACACACACACACACACACACACACACACAGTCACTCACTCACACACACACACAGACACTCACTCACTCACACAGACACACTCACTCACACAGACACACACACACACAGACACACTCACTCACACACACTCACTCACACACTCACTCACTCACTCACTCACTCAGACACACTCACTCACTCACTCACACAGACACACTCACACACTCACTCACTCACACAGACACACTCACTCACACACTCACTCACACACACACAGACACACTCACTCACACACTCACTCACTCACTCAGACACACTCACTCACTCACTCAGACACACTCACTCACTCACTCACACAGACACACTCACTCACACACACAGACACTCACACACAGACACACTCACTCACTCACACAGACACACTCACTCACACAGACACACTCACTCACACAGACACTCACTCACACAGACTCACTCACTCACTCACTCACTCACACACTCACTCACACAGACACACTCACTCACTCACTCACTCACACACTCACTCACACAGACACACTCACTCACTCACTCACACACACACACACACACACACACAACACACAGTCACTCACTCACACACACACACAGACACTCACTCACTCACACAGACACACTCACTCACACAGACACTCACTCACACACACACACAGACACACTCACTCACACACTCACTCACTCACTCAGACACACTCACTCACTCACTCACTCACACAGACACACTCACACACTCACTCACTCACACAGACACACTCACTCACACACACACAGACACACTCACTCACTCACTCAGACACACTCACTCACTCACTCACTCAGACACACTCACTCACTCACTCACTCACACAGACACACTCACTCACTCACTCACACAGACACACTCACTCACTCACTCACTCACACAGACACACTCACTCACTCACTCACTCACTCACACAGACACACTCACTCACTCACTCACTCACACAGACACACTCACTCACTCACTCACTCTCACACAGACACACTCACTCACTCACTCACTCACTCACACAGACACACTCACTCACTCACTCACACAGACACACTCACTCACTCACACAGACACACTCACTCACTCACTCACACAGACACACTCACTCACTCACTCAATTTTTTTTTCAATTTTTCAAATGAGCTTTATTAGCATGACTGTGTAACACAATGTTGCCAAAGCATCAACATATTATATGTAAATAATACAACAAACAAATAAATCAAACATATATGTATACAGTAGATCATGTCATATGTAGCATAGTAAATATATATAAATAAACACAATCCATCTTAATAAATAAATATATACAGTGGGTCACTCTAGAGTTAGCCGTCTCTGGCGTTGTGAATAGCTAACACATATTTAGCCGCTAGTGCAGCTGTACTATCATCTTCTCCGAGTAAGAAGAACATTTTTCCAGTGTCACTCAGTTCAGAGAATGATGGGATCAAGGTTTTAAATCTGGGCAGATAAGTTTCTCTTATATTGGCATATTTAGAGCAGAAGAGCAGAAAGTGTTCCTCATCCTCTATGCGCTGTAGATCACAGTGTCTACAGATCCGCTGCTCTCTCTCGGTCCATGTTTGTCTATGTCTTCCTCTCTCTATCTCCAGATCATGGTCACTTAATCTGTATTTTGAGAGGATTTGTCTTTCTTTAAAATGTTTAATAAATAGATAACTGGCCAATTTAGTGGTTCTATTGAGGGTTGAGTAACATTGGAGTTTATTCTGGAGGTCAAAATTAGCTTTTAGTGATTGGTCATGAGTGTCTTTTAGATGTGTGTGGATTTCTTTAACAATAGTTGTGGGGCTGTAGCTGTGGTCAATGGGGAGGAGAGTCTGATGGACGAGTTGCAGAGCGAGTGTGTGTAGAGGATGAGGTTCTGCTGAGCTTTCATTGGCGAGGAGGGCTTTATATTGGACTGACTCTGGATCAGCCTGATGGAGGTGATGCCAGAACTGAACACATCTCTTCTGGATCTCGATGTTCAGCGGGTACAGGCCTAGCTCAGCCCTGCAGGCGGCACTGGACGTGTTCCTGTGAACCCCTAGAATATTTTTGCCAATTTCCAATTGTAGTTTTTCTACTGGAGTTTTATCCCAATTTTTAAAATTTAGCAGTGGACCCCAAATTTCACATCCGTATAAAAGAATTGGTTTTATTATTGAATTATATAATTTTATCCAGGTTTTAATGGGTAATTTTAAGTGACCGCATCGTGACTTTATAGCATAAAAAGCCCTCCGTGCCTTTTCACTGAGTGTGTTAACAGCCAGACCGAAGCGTCCCGAGGCGCTGATGTCGATGCCCAGATAGCTATAGCTAGTGCTGTGCTGCAGGACCTGGCCTTTATACAGGAACTGGTGTTTGTGTGCCTGAGATCTGGCCTTCTTCTGGAACACCATGACTCTGGTTTTGTCCAGATTGACTGTCAGGGCCCAGTCGTGACAGTATTGTTCCAGCAGGGACAGGCTCTGCTGAAGGCCCTCAGGTCACTCACACAGACACTCACTCACTCTCACACAGACACTCACACAGACACTCTCACACAGACAGACAGACACACACAGACAGACACACTCTCTCTCTCTCTCTCACACACACACACACACACACACACACACACACACACACACACACACACACACACACACACACACACACACACACACACACACAGAGAGAGATCAGCCCAAGATTCTTCATTTGTTACTTACCCATTAAAGCTGAGTTAATTAGTAAGAGAAAGCCAAAGAAACTCAATGTACATAAATACATTCAAGAGAGAGGAAGAGAATACAAAGACATAGAAGAAAGGTGAGATGAAGAAGAGCAAGACGGACAAATACAAATAGAAAAGGGAGAAGGAGAAAGACAAAGACCAAAGGGAGAAGAAGAAAAAGACAGATGCAAAGACCAAAGGGAGAAGAAAAAGACAGATGCAAAGACCAAAGGGAGAAGAAGAAAAAGACAGGTGCAAAAACAGAGACTAGGGAAATGAAGAAATGGTCAGAAAAAAGGGAGAGCAGGAGAAAATCAGTGAAAGAAAAAAGGTAAACATTTTAAACGGTAAGTTATTTTTATTAAAATTATGTGTCCATAATTGATCACTTATTGTCTTGTGTGTTTCTTCTCACTTTAGTAACACAAGACAGAAGTCCACAAACATGTAGCAGCAAGCAGATCCATATAGGAGATACTATCAGAGAGCCAACCAAGGTAAATGACAACCAATGGCAGCTCTTCCCTGTAAATAGACAATACATATTATTGTACAGAGAAAAATGTATGTAAATACAATTTTACAATGGATGCATCTATTAAACAGAATGTTGTTCTGTGTTTTTTTCTTCTTTTTCTTTTCTTACAGATGCAACTCCAGATGTCTAGACATCATTGCTGTGTGAAGACTGCTGAAGAGAAGTTACAAGTAGGGCTTTCTTAGAAAAATAAGGATTGACAAAAGGGGGGAAACAAGAGATGTAGACTCGGGCCCCATGCCTGTGTTTGCCTTGGGCCCCAAAATGACTAAATCCGCCCCTGTTCCTCGTCATCATGGAGAGCGCAGTCTGCACCGCTTTCTCCTTTCCACAAGCGCGTGCTTTCCCGTTGCATCTGCCGTTGCTATGCAACCATGAACAGCGCGCCTGGAAAACTAATTTGCACGCGCAAAAAACGCGATATGTGAACGATTAATTCCTCCTTTCTTGTCAACAAGTGGATTCAGAGCCGCCGGTCGCCATGTGTTTATGAAGAGGACGCAACGGTGCACCTTTCGGACAGCGCATCAAGAACCGGATTAATCCAATACTTCGGTACCACCGGTAGGCTCCTTAAGAAAAGCTGGTAGGCTACCGTAACCATGTAATTTTTTTAGTACCGAAATGGTACCGAAGTACCGGGTCTTTTGACAACACTAAAGAAGAGGATCTATGACCTCTGGAAGCATCTCTTTCAGTAGCTTAGGCCCCGTTTACTTGGTTATTTTGAAAAACTGAGACATTTCCCTTCGGTTGTGCCCCTCATTTCCACGTAAACGGAGAATTCTCCTCTGAAAATGATTCCGGCCAGAGTGGAGATTTTGGAAAACTCCGTTTGCATGTAAACTGAGAAAAACTGAGTTTTAGGCAGTCGACATCACAGTATGCGACAGAACTTGCACTGCGTCAAAAGTGCGACCTATATTTTCGGGATTCTGATTGGCTAACGTGGGCTTGAGTTTCTCGTTACACTGCCACCTATAGGTTTGGCATGCTCTTGACGGCATATACACGGGTTCGTGTAAACGAACACTTTTCTGAAAACGGAGAGGGTGAAATGGCCGTTTATAAAAATAACCGGCCACGTGTAAACGTAGCCTCAGTCCATTGGTTTTCAAACTTTTTCAAACTTTTTTTTTTTTAATTGACGCGACCCATACGCCAATATAGGCCTATTCTTAAGCCAAGCATACAGAATACAATGGGGCTAAAGGCACATTTTACTTTATTCTCATTTAAAAGTGCTCTGTTGTGCACAGCTGGCACAAAAATTCAGCTCAGCACTTTTCTCAACAACCGCTTTTGATGATGCACATGCACTGGCTGATCCGTGATGCGATCGCAACCCAAAGTTGATTCTGCACTCTTTTGATCTAGCTAAAGCTACAGGGATGCTAATTAACCGGTTAACCATTAACCATTGTAAGAATTTGAACCAATTAATAGCCTACTATCGTTTGCTGTATGCTTAAAAAATACACAAAAAATATTCCACAACAAATCCTTTAAATGTAATGATATTCAGAACAGAACAAGAATGAAAAAATATATATATAAACAAGCCAAAACTAAATAATTTAAACCGAAAGGGAAAGTAAGCGGCGTTGGGCTCACGTAACTCTCATTCGAATAAATTTTTTCCCAAATTCTTGATTTATTTGGATGCTAAACTATTATTTTTTATAGGCTTCTAAGAATTTTTTTTAATTATTATCCCCCCAAATTTTAAACATTTATTAGGCTTCAAAAAATATAATAACTTTTAATTTAAGTGAACTTAAAACAAACCTTACATAAACCCATTATAAATGTCATATTTACCTTTGCCTTTCCTGTCTAACAGGTATGAAATATACAGAAATTGAATAAGGTTATCAAAACATTCCACACTGCTAAATTATACATTTAATATAGATTAATCCTTATTAAAGCTCCAAGCATTCTTTAGTCAAGAGCAGTTAGTAATTTTAATTTTTAGTACTTTACTGACAGAGAGAATGAATGGCTGCTGCCACTTTAGGACCAGCCGCTGCTGACGATCTCACGCATCCCATTCTCTCACTACTTTTTACTTTCATTTAACATTTTATTTAACTAATTTTAGACTGTTCTTGTGAGGATACTCAACACAGACACGGAAACGGACATTTTGGCATACATGTGTGTTATTGTTCGTTCTAGCGCGAAAGAGAACTTGATACTGGTGGGCTGTCTGTGCGATACTGGCGTGCGTCTTTCTGTGAGTCGTGACTCGTGTGTATGTGTGTGTGTATCAGGAGGACATTCACTGACAGCGCATTCTCTTTTGTCTTGTCGCGCATGAATGGTTTAAAAGCATTTGCATGAATAAGTGAGGGATCATATAACGCTAGCCACAACCGCGATACCATGGAGGAGCAGAACCGAGCCTATGTCGATGCGCGCAAAGTGTAAAGAAAACTGCAAAGTGTTTACTTATATTTGTGTACACTCGCAATAAAACACAACATTGTGCTTTTGTAAAATAAAGAAAACAAACAAACTGCCGTCTCAGTTTCTGTTTGTTTGTGAGGCGCTGCGCCTGCATGCTGTATGTTTTTTCTTTCGTTTTATTAATCTATTAATAGTTTAAATAGCCATATTTTGTGTGTTTCTTTTATATAGGCCTATAGACTATGATTTTATGATTTTTTTTTAATTTTTTTAAATTTAATTATATTTTCCTTAAATCATCCTGGCGACCCATTTTTTAAGTCTCGGGTGGGTCGCGACCCAGGTTTTGAAAACCGCTGGCCTAGTCGGTATAGGGTCCAACATACATGTTGTCGATTTAGTTGATTTAACGAGTTTAAAATGGTAAATGGTAAATGGACTGCATTTATTTAGCGCTTTAACAGACCCATGGCCACCAAAGCGCTTTACATATTGCCTCACATTCACCCATTCATTCACTCATTCATACACCGACGGCGGTGTCAGCCATGCAAGGCGCCATCCAGCTCGTCGGGAGCAGCTGGGGTTAGGTGTCTTGCTCATGGACCCCTCGACACTTAGTCAGATGGACCTTCCGGTTTGTAGACAACCTATGAGCCACTGCCACCCCAGAATGTAGAAAATTCTTCCTTTCCTATAGTAATGAATGAATCAAATTTTTCCTTAGGGAGACTACAATGCACTCCCTGATGCGATACTGTAGTAGACGGTTGATAATTGTTATGATTTTCTCCCTGATATTATCAATCTTATAAGTGAAGAAGTTCATAAAGTCATTACTGCTGCGCTGCTTGAAAACTTCTGCGCTTGATGCTTTATTTTTTGTTAGTTTAGCCACTGTTTAAAATAAATAACTTGAGTTTTGTTTATTTTCTTCTAATAGGATTGAAAAATAAACAGATCTGGCATCTTTTACGGCCTTCTCTATATGCAATCGAGCTCTCTTCCCATGAAATGCGAAATACCTCTAGTTTTGTTTACTTCCAGTTGCGCTCCATTTTTCTGGCTGCTCTCTTAAGGGCCTGAGTTGTTTTCTATTTACTATTTTCTTTAATCTTCTTTAAGCGCAACGGAGCAACTATGTCTAAAGTACTGGAAAAGAGAGAGATATAAGTTTCTGTCGCAATATCAAGTTCTTCTAAGCTATCTGGGATGTTGAGATGATGAAACTGATCAGGAAGATTATTAATAAAGCAATCTTTAGTTGCAGAAGTGATAGGTCTAACATATTTGTAACACAGAGTCGGCTTTGCAGCCTTGGCTAAATGAAGTTTACATGAGACTAGATAATGATCTGAGATGTCATCGCTCTGCTGCAGAATTTCAATGGCATCAACATTTATTCCATGTGATAATATTAGATCTAGAGTATGATATCGACAATGAGTAGGTCCTGACACGTGTTGTCTAACTCCAATAGAGTTCAGAATATCTTCAAATGCCAATCCCAATGCATCTTTTTCGTTATCTACATGTATATTAAAATCACTAACAATTAGGACTTTATCTGCAGCCAGAACTAACTCTGATAGAAAATCAGCAAATTCTTTGATAAAATCTGAATTGTGCCCTGGTGGCCTGTATACAGTAGCCAGTACAAAAGTCGAATGGGATTTATCACTTACGCTACATAACGTTTCAGAAAGCACCATCACTTCAAATGAATTATATTTGCAATTAGATTACTAAGTAATACTGAAGATATTACTATAAATGACAGCAACACCTCACCCTTTTTCTTTTAAACGAGCCTCGTGTTTATAGTTGTAATCTTGCGGTGTGGACTCATTTAAAGTAATGTCTGCTTTTACCCAAGTTTCTGTCAAACACAGCACATCTAGGTTATGGTCTGTAATCATTAACAAAAAGTGCTTTTGAAGAAAGGGATAGAATATTCAGCAAAAAAAAATGTTTACCCTTAAAATGGGTTTGGGAGTTTTGTGTATTTCCTAGTTCGGGAACAGACACAGTCTCTATATGATGATATCTA
The DNA here is from genome assembly GCA_033366665.1 of Phoxinus dragarum. Classification (NCBI taxonomy): domain Eukaryota; kingdom Metazoa; phylum Chordata; class Actinopteri; order Cypriniformes; family Leuciscidae; genus Phoxinus; species Phoxinus dragarum. The sequence goes on along the minus strand of JARPMJ010001514.1, from coordinate 147,969 downwards.
GGTGAAAGAGCCTCTATGTGATGGGATTTATCTGACCTCAGTGACGTGAGACAGCTAGCAGACGGTCACGGTCAGTTAAGCCAGTCTGTCTGCTTCCTGACCTGAGCCCCAGATTGTCATGTTTGAGCTCTAAGACTATGTGCCAAATTACTAGAGAGAAGAGCAGCACCATCCCAGGAGGGATGAATACCATCTCTTTTCAACAGGTCAGGTTTGCCCCAAAAACTTTTACGATTGTCTATGAATTCTATATTATTTTGCGGACACCACTTAGACAACCATCTATTGAATGATGACAATCTGCTAACTATCTCATCACTCCTGCGAACAGGAAGGGGGCCAGAACAAATTACAGTGGCTGACATCGTACTTGCGAGTTCACACACCTCTTTAACGTTAATTTTAGTGATCTCCGACTGGCGAAGTCGAACATCATTAGTGCCGATGTGAATAATACTCTTAGAGAATTTACGATTAGCATTAGCCAGCACTTTTAAATTTGCTTTGATGTCAGGCGCTCTGGCTCCCGGGCAAACATGTGACTATGGTGGCTGGTGTCTCTATTTTCACGTTCTGTGTAATAGAATCGCCAATAACTAGGGCACATTCAGGATTCTCAGTGTGTGTTTCACTGAGAGGGGAGAACCGGTTTAATGTTGTAATCAGAATGGAAGAGCGGTGTTTTGTCCCGCGACTACACCGTCTCACAGTCACCCAATTGCCCTGCGCACGGGCTCTACTTCAGCTGGAACCGAACAATGTACAGAGCTAGTCACATCCAAAGCAGTATCTAAAACCCTTGCACTCTTACTATCCTCAATTCAAGTCTGGATGCATGTCTCTAGTTCTGAAATCTTCTCTGTCAGCCTGACTGTCTCCCTGCATTTATCACATGTAAATCCTATATTGCTGACAGAGAATGCTATACTATACATGAGACCTGAAGTGCAAGTGACAATAACAGGAGAAGACATTACTCACTGTGTTTGTTGACTGATCCTATACTTACCACAGTTATTTGATGGATTGGTAAAAAAAATAAATAAAGACGACAGGCATGGATGGCACGTTAACAGGCTAGCGAGTTACTAGCGTGTAGTGCAGGCTAGCGAAATTACTATTGCGTGTTGTGCTAGTTATAACAATTTAGATAGAAGCTAGCGATGTCAGATTAATGTGTGGTGATGAGTAAGATATAATTAACAATATAAACAACACAGAATGATAGTAAATAAAGATTCAAAACAGAAAGCAGTACGGGGAGCTAACAGACAAAAAACACCCAGCAGTAAGATTAAACCTTTTAGCGATTAAAGAAAGAAGAAAAAGACTATTGATAATCTTTGTTTTTTTTAACTATTGCATTTCTTCATTTGCAAAATGGCAAAAGACAATTGGCTCTGTTGCTAGGGTTGCCAACCGTATTTGACGCATAAAAGTCTAGTTACGTATTGAACTGATACGGAACGCACTTTTTTTGAGAATCAATTCAGTGCAAATCCATGACAGACACACACATAGCTTCTAATATATGTCAGACTATGAACGAAGACATTTGTAGGCTATGATAAGAAAAAGAAACCCGACGGTGTGCGGTAGATACTAATTTCTCCCCCTGTTTGTCTATGATCAGCGTAGCGTTTTTAACATCTTGGAACATCATCAGAGAATGCCCTTTTAATTGGTTTCAGTTATTGTGAGTCATGTATCGTTGCAACGATGACGACAAGTGACAACAGTGGGAAATGTAAAAATGACCACTTTTTAACCACTTTTTTTCCACCGCAGTACAATCGCCAACTTCATGTTGGAGCAAAAACAAAAGCTTCTGGACCTCCCCACGCACAAGCTCAAGGCCGATGTTGTGACCCGTTGAAACAGTGGGTACGAAATGCTTGAATGTTTTTTGGAACAGCAACCAGCGATCTGTGCTGCTGTGTTGTCCTCTGAGGTCAGGCAGTGACCTCCAGCACCCTCAACGAAAATGACATTACATACGCTGAGGACATAATGCAGGCACTTCGACCGATGTTAGTAGCCACAAAAATTGTTTCAGAGGATACAATGGGGACACACAAGATACAATGGGGAACAAACCAATTGTGAGGGACATCAAACAGGCAATAAGTCAAAATTTGCAGAAGAGAAAAAAATACCCTCCACACAGCATCGGCCCTGGATCCACGATTTAAGTCACTGCCTTTCCTGACCACAGATGACATAAGTGACATTTATTCCAGACTGGTTGTGGAGGCAGCCAGCCTTCAGGTAAGCTTTATTGAACTAGTTTATTACATTGTTTAAATAGTTATTATTTTAAAATGTCAGAAAGTATTTTACAAATGCTATATTATTCATCAGATTAAAAAAACAAAAAAACAAGCCTATGTTCATCTGGTGATTCATCTCTGGGTCGCATTATTTATTTTCTTATATCTGTTTTAATGCAAAATCAGCAATTGTATTGAGCATTCCACAGCTATTTCAAACCTGAGATATGTATTTTCTTTTAATAACTATCTAGTGTTTCTCTACAGCCCACTATTAGGCAAGAAGAGACCAGCAGTGCCTCTGGAATAGAAATGGATGGACAGGATCTTGAAGAGCCTCAAACTAAAAGAAGATCTGGGCTAGCTGATTTACTGGGAGAAACATTTTCTACCACAGCGCCACAAAAGTCAGCATTTTCCCAAGCTGAGGAGGAAGTGAAGAGATACCAGGAGGCTTCTCCACTGCCACTAGAAGAAAACCCCCTCAACTGGTGGAAAGCTCATGAGACAATGTATCCTTACCTAGCTAAAGATACCTGAGCATTCCAGCCACTAGTCTGTCTGCTGAAAGGGTGTTCTCCACTGCAGGAGATATAGTAACGGCGCAGAGGAGCACTTTAACATCTGAGCATGTTGACCAATTCTTTTTTCTAAACAATAAATGCCAATATTCCCAAATTAATTTTGGTTGATGACCTTGCAGCCAACAGGACTGGACTCTAGCAGTACACATTTTTGTTTCTTTTTCTCAATTTAAATTGAAGCTCTAAGTTACTCTTATTTATATGATTATTCTCAGGTTTATGTTACTCTTATGTCTGCTTTATGTTACTCTATTGTATTTAAATTATTTTAAGTTATGTGCTGGGAGCTCACCATTCATGTAAGAGGTCTCCTATTCAGAGAATAATTACGTCCTGTCCTGTAATAAGGTCCTGTGTCTTGGTTCCTAAGTTTTTGCACTTCAGTTAATGTGTAGAAGATAATGTTCACAGAAATAAATGTGACATTTGAAGTGAGTTGAGCAGTGCAGTCTTATTTTCCTCAATATATAATGCAGAATCAAATTGCAATACTTGCTGTATCGCAATTCAGCATAGTCAATCAGTGAGAACAAGGTCAAACAGACCCAACAGACTGACAGAGTGTAACCGGCAGAGTAATCACTGTCTGGGTAAAGTTGTCTCTCTGCAGCTACGGTAGCCCCCTGACTTCACGGTGCCCAGCTAGCCGCTGAGTGGCTAACAATTCATTAGCCATTCTATAAAACTAGGCCAGTTTCTATAAAACGTCTCGGTTACGTATGTAACCCTCGTTCCCTGAGTACAGGGAACGGAGACGTGTCGTCGGGGAGTTCCCTGACGAATTGGGATCACGCTAGGGAGACCAAATGCCTACGAGAGAATTAAAACGAGCCAATGAAAATTGGCATGCAGGAATGCATTCCGCAGCCCGCCTACCAGCGCGGGCATAAAAGGCGGAAGCAACGCATGCATAGTGCTTTTCGCTGAGGAGCCGAACGGTGTCCAGTCCTCCGCGAAGGTACAGCAACATGGCGAAGGGACGACACGTCTCCGTTCCCTGTACTCATGGAACGAGGGTTACATACGTAACCGAGACGTTCCCTTTCGTCCTGGGAACTCCGACGTGACGAATTGGGATCCCTAATAAAACGCCATGGTGCTGGCCCCTTCCAGCGCCCAGCTAAGCTACCCTGCAGCAGTTTCTGAATAAGTTGCGGGAGCTAGCTAGGAATCACACTGCTGTTCCACAAGACCCGCTCAGTGGATATTGGATAACACTGGGAAACGTGCCCTAACCCAAAAAAAAAAAGGGGAAGGGAATGCTGCGGAAGTCCCAGCCTGCCTGAGGAAGGCCTGGAATACACGTATGTACTAGCCCAGTGGAATAGTGAAACATATGGCAGTCCCTGAGGTGGTCCCATCCGAGGAAGTGGGAGCGAACTCAACAGGGACGACAGAAAGAGTCTGTCTAGGGGAAGACACGGCTGAACTGCACGTGGCATCAAGGGTCACAGTAGAGACCACTAGAGAACACCCAGTCTACTAGCAACTCTACTAGAGGTAGCAGACCTGGCGCTGGCGGTCCGCTACGCCAGGCACTGGTGGGGTGATGGAGGAACTCACGAGGCTCACCGACGTTGGGCGCCAACGGAGCAAAAAACGCACGTACCTGGCCGAAGCGCAGGATGGCGTAGCAAGCCGACACAACCTATTCCCTCGCACCACTGGCCGTAGCGAGCACTCGGGAGGAAACAGGTTCCACACGCAGGCTATAAAACCTAGCGAACGTGTTAGGTGTCGCCCAGCCCGCAGCTCTACAGATGTCTGTCAGCGAGGCGCCTTGAGCCAAAGCCCAGGAAGCGGCAACACCTCTAGTGGAGTGAGCACACAACCTGGGAGGACAAGGCTCACCCAGAGACTCATAAGCTCGGGTGATAGCATCCACTAACCAGTGAGCCAACCTCTGCTTGGAGACAGCCTTCCCCTTCTGCTGGCCTCCATAACAAACAAAGAGCTGATCTGAGGTCCTAAGCTTTGCGTTCTGTCAACATAAACCCGCAGGGCGCGGACGGGACAGAGAAAAGCTAGGGCTGGGTCTGCCTCCTCCTGGGGCAGCGCTTGCAGGTTCACTACCTGATCCGCAAAGGGGGTGGTAGGAACCTTGGGCACATATCCAAGCCGGGGTCTCAAACAACGTGAGAAAGGCCCCGCCCGAACTCTAGCCACGATTCGTCGTCCGAAAAAGCTTGCAAATCCCCGACCCTCTTGAAAGAGGCCAATGCCAACAGGAGCGCTGTCTTATTGAACAGGATATTAAGCTCAACTGTTGACAAAGGCTCAAAGGAGGACTTTGAGGCTCTGTTCTTAGCACCAGAGCTAGGTCCCAAGAGGGTACAGGGTACAAAACGCGAGGTGGATTTAACCTCCTAGCACCCTTAAGGAATCTGAAGATCAGGTCGTGCTTCCCCAAAGATTTACCCTCTACTGCATCGTGATCTGCGGCTATTGCAGCAACATACACTTTGAGGGTGGAGGGAGACAGCCTTCGCTCCAACCCATCTTGCAGGAAGGAAAGCACGACTCCGATCGGCAGAGCCGTCGCATAGACTGTGCGAACTGTGCAACCGCACAGGGCCTCGCGCCACTAGGGGGCCTCGCAATCCTGCTGTTTTTATTTATTTATTTTTTTATCATGTCACATAAAATAAAAAGTCCAACACATTAAGCGGGTTTTTCATTGTCGCTATGTACGTAATGCGTCCTCACTGAAGACAGGAGAGCGGAAAAAGCTATAGCGAGGGAAAGCCAACATGTCAGCTGCAAGAGAACGCGACCGATTTCGGAAGCACGAATCAAGTTCTGAGAAAAGGAAATGTCAATCTTCATCTTTATAACAGAAGATAATATACAATACAACAATTTTCAAGATACAGTAAATCTTCAAATGTGTAACGGATTGTCACCTTAAAAACTGTCTTTTGTGGTGGAACAAATGCTATATAAATATGTAGTTAGCATCTTAATTTAATCTTTGTTTTATTATTTTATTCGTTCATTAACTAATTGTTAACTCAACTAATTTGACGTAAATATTTAGATCTTTGGATACTAGAATTACTAATTAAATAAATGTCAACTAAATGCATTGATTAGAATTGCTATAGACTAAATATTTTTCTAGTCGACTAGTAGTCATTCATTTAAGCAATTAGTCGACTAATCTCACGTTTATATTAATTTCATCTTAAATACTGGGTGCATGGAGGAATATTGCCCATTCCGCGCTCAAGCGCATGCATAAATCTTGCCGCAAAGCACCGGCCAAAGCAGGCTAATAGGTCTGAAAAAATAACGAGGCATTTTTATTGTTTATTAATAAAAAAAATATATTTCTAAATCAGTGTCGGCTGCAAACATATCTATATACATCTCCGCTGCAAAGTGGATGCGTCTTTAGAGAGAAATGCACCTTTCATACGGATTATAGGCGTACAGCCTAATCAGCCGGTATTTGCTTTCGATTAAATTTTTTTCGTTTAAAAGTGGACATTTCGAGATTTATAGAGAATTTATATATAATGTTGTTGAGGCTACACTGTATTTCAGATCATTTTTGAGACGCGCTCCAGTTCACGCCACGGAGATAATTATAGCGCGCCCTGTTTGTTTTATTTTATTTTACAAAAGCACAACGTTTTCTTGTTATTGTGAGTTTGCGACTGATGCATTATTCTTTTCTGTATGACCAGAAAAGATTGAGTATTTAAAGTTTATTCCACTGGTGATAGGGAAATGAAAGTGTTCGCGCCGACGCCTGTCATGCAGTGCGCGCTCTACACAAACACTTGGATTTGCACCTATAATAGCGAACATATTTCTAGGTTAAAGTTAGAGCGAGGCGAGCTGCCATGCCAGACGGATAAATCCTTTTCATGTTTAACAAATCAAATCATGCATTTTCTACCTACCGCGAGTTAGCGCTGCTCCAGTTTGAAAAAGGTATAACGAGCTTAACGAGAGAGCGGCCCCACTAAGGGGGATGCAGAGATTTCGCTGCGTCTTTATATTAACATATTAACTATTGCGGCGCCTCAGACTATGTGCATGATTATGCTGTATAATTCTACTTGATAAAAACGTATTGCAGCGAGATTATTCGTGCGATAGAACTAGAACAGCTACGAGTGACTTATTCATGCGCAATTGAGCATCCACATCAAAGAGCAGGGCCTCGCATTTCAAGTTCGCACAGGGCCTCGCACCCCATCTGCGACGGCACTGCCGATCGGGCAAGTTCGGGGGTCCTCCTGACGGGAGGAACACCAAGCGACGAACAGGTTCCACTTCAACGCATAGAGGCGCCTCGTAGAGGGGGTTCTAGCGGAAGTGATGGTGTCTACCACTGCCTGTGGCAGACCACCTAAAACCTCCGCGTCCCGTCCAGGGACCAGACATGGAGTTTCCAGAGGTCTGGACGCGGGTGCCATAGAGTGCCCCGTCTCTGAGAGAGGAGGTCCTTCCTCAGAGGAATCGGCTAAGGGGGGGCTGTCGCGAGGAGCATGAGTTCCGTGAACCAAGTCCTGGTGGGCCAATACGGCACCACTAGAAGGACCTGTTCCTCGTCCTCCCTGACCTTGCACAGAGTCTGTGGAAGGCGGCTCACTGGGGGAAACGCATACTTGCGCCGGTCCCGGGCCAGCTGAGAGCCAGGGCGTCCGTGCCGAGGGTCCCCTCGGTCAGGGAGTAAAACCACTGGCAATGGGTCGTGTCTGGAGAGGCAAACAGGTCTACCTGTGCGGCTCCGAAGACACTCCAAATCAGCTGGACCACCTGGGGATGGAGTCGCCATTCTCCTGGCAGTGAAAGCTCGTCTGGCACACGGTTGAGCGCCCCTGGAACATGAACGGCACGAAGAGACCTCAGATGCTTCTGACTCCATAGGAGGAGGTGGGAGGCGAGTCGCAACATACGACGGGAGCGTAGACCACCGGGATGGTTGATGTACGCAACGGTCGCAGTGCTGTCCGTACGGACCAGTACGTGCTTGTGTCTGAGAAACCCCTTGAGGCGACACAAGGCTAGGCGTACTGCTTGCAACTCTAGGCAGTTGATGTGCCAATGCTGCTGGGGTCCCGTCCACAGACCCGAGACTGCATGCCCTTGTACGTGACGCCCCACCCCATGGCAGAAGCATCTGTGAAAACCACAGCATGCCTGGACACCTGGACTAAGGGCACTCCGGCCCGAAGAAACGCAGGATCTAACCATGGGGAGAAGGTTTGGCGGCAGTGCGGGGTCACTTTGACCCGGAACGTGCCGCTCTGCCACGCCCACCTCGGGACTCGATCGTGACGTCAGCGCTGAAGCAGTCTCATATGTAACAGGCCGAGCGGCGTTACTGCGGCTGCCATATGCCCCAGGAGCCTCTGAAATTGTTTCAGTGGAACCGCTGTCCTGCCTCGAAAGGACCTGAGGCAGGTGAGCACTGACTGGACGCGTTCCTCCGTGAGGCGCGCAGTCCAAGTGACCGAGTCCAGCTCCATACCAAGACAAGAGATCCTCTGCACGGGGCAGAGTTTGCTCTTGTCCCAGTTGACCTGAAGCCACAACCGGCTGAGGTGCCGAAACACCATGTCCCTGTGATCACATTGCGAACGCCTAGTTCTCTCATGGGAACAATGGCCACCTCCGCGACTTTCGTGAAGACGCGGGGCAACAGGGCCAGCCCGAAGGGTAGGACCTTGTACTGACACGCTCGGCCCTCGAAAGCAAACTGTAGAACCGGTCTGTGTCGAGGAAGAATCGAGACATGAAAGTACGCATCCTTCAGGTCGATCGCTGCAAACCAATCCTAGGGACGGATGCATTCGAAAATGCGCTTCTGCGTGAGTATTTTGAACGGGAGTTTGTGCAGGGCCCGATTCAAAACTCGCAGGTCCAGGATTGGCCGTAACCCACCGCTTTTCTTGGGTACAATGAAGTAGGGGCTGCAAACCCAGACCTCATCTCGGCAGGAGGGACCGGCTCGACCTCGTCCTTCGCCAGCAGGACGTCGATCTCTTTCCGCAAGACAGGGGCATCCACTGACTGCACACGGGTGAGTGGATGCCGCTGAACTTGGGAGGCCGGCGTGCAAACTGAATTGCATAGCCGAACCGGATGGTGCGGATGAGCCATTGGGACGGACTCAGAAGCGCTAGCCAGGCTTCTAGAGACCGCCCCAACGTGTCCAACCGAACCACCGGCGTACCCGCGGAGGGGCAGCGAGGTGGAAGACAGGGACCCGGCTCTGGTGGCGTTGTAGCGACCAAGATCAGGGTCTGGGCGTCGAACTCGACACCAACCCGCTTCCACCGGCGGGCAGACGGCAGAGAAGGCCCGTGGGCGTTCTGCTGCGGGCTGCCCGGTGGCAAAGGGAGGGGGAGAGACGAGGAACGAGGCCCTGACTCCTCGTGTCCTGGTCTCTACGCCTCCGGGCCCAGCTGCAGACCGGAGCGACGCAGCCAAGGCTGCGTCACTGCTATCCGCGAGGTGGGGAGAGGGGAGCGGGAGTGTCGCCGTTCGGGGCGGCGCACACTGCCATTCTGACCCTCTCGGACGGAGGAGACAGGTCTTATTTTACTGCCAGTCCTGACCGTGAGGGGAAACGAGGAGCGAGGCCCGGGGGCCACGAGTCCTGGTTTCCGCCTCGTCGCCCAGCGAGAGACGAGAGTGACAAGGCCGTAGCCCTCACTGTCATCTAAGCGCTGGGGCCCGTGAGTGACTCAGAGGAAGTGAACTGCTCAAAATTTGGGTACCGTTGACTGGATGACCAGCGGCGGAACAGAAACGAAATTCTCCACCCAGCCCTCCCCCGGGGGAAGGAGTGGTGATAACACACACTCCCGAAGAGCAGATATCACATACTCTGGGTCGCTCCTCTCAGGGTCGTTTCCCATCCTCTTGCTGAGGGGAAACAAACCCCGAGCGGGCTGGTTTTAAGGCGCTTCTGGACCACCAGTGTGGACATCGTCTGCCCGAGGGCCAGCACTGTGACTAATCACGGTCAGTCACAAGCGCAGCTCCACCCCGAGTCAGAACTACCCACGTGCACTGAATGTGCAGGGGTAGTGAGAGAGGAAAAACTTCTGCAGATTTAGGCATGTTTGGCTTGCCATATTGGCACCAAAATGCTTCCATACTGCCAAAATGTTTCACACTCACCCAGACACTTTAGAATAGCCCAGGAAGTGTAGCTGTCAAGTCTGAATCTTCAGCATGAGAACATACTATTATAGTAGGAACGCAGCATCATTTTCAGAACGCAGCATCATTTTCAGAGTTTAACAGCCCTCTCTCCGATGTAGCGATCAACATCTGTCCTCCCCTAGAGCCCCGAATGAAATGCTTGGTCTCCCATGAGAAGGACCAGAATCCCATCCGAAAGCCTCGACGGCACACGGCACGCTGAGCGGCTCAAGCCTTTACGTGAAAGGGGAGACGAACAACGTGCCGACGTGGTCATGCACTCATGAGAGAACATGAACCACCCACGAACGCAGTCTCAACACACTGATTAGGCATGTGAAACAGTGATCGTGGCCGTCACCAGGCATGCAAGACAGTGAACGTGGCCATCATTTCGATGACACACGCTGGGCGCTCAAGCCTTCAGGCAAGGCGAACAACGTGCCGACATGGTCATGCTCTCATAAGAAAGCATAAACCACCCACGAACACAGTCTCAGCATGTTTGCGATGCGCTAGAGGAGTGGGAAGCTCGTGAGGGTCTTTCACCTGACGAGACATTCCGCACTGTAACCCCCTGTAATCACCAAATGCTCATTAGCCAAAGTAGTCCTCTCCTTTTTAGAAAAGGAACTAGATTGGGGAACAAGCAAAAGGGACTCAACCTCGTAGAGGTACACGAGTCTCGACCGCGCATCTAAAGCGCCGAATGACGCGCGCTGGGTTGCCGTGACAACCCGCGCTGTCAGCCGGCGCTCGACGGCACACGGCACGCTGAGCGGCTCAAGCCTTTACGTGAAAGGGGAGACGAACAACGTGCCGACGTGGTCATGCACTCCTGAGAGGACCACGAACGTAGTCTCACACACTGATTAGGCATGTGAAACAATGAACGTGGCCGTCAAATGAGGACAGGAAACGATCGCATCCAGAAACACACGAGTGAAACGTCATATCCTGAAAAGGACGCGATCTTCACTCGTGTTGCTCTTTCAGGAAGAAAGTACTCTCTCTATTGTGCTGAAGCACACAGGGACCCAACGCGGCAGCACAGCGGGGAAACTGCAAGCCCGCTGTGCGCACTCAACCGTTTACCAGCTGTGAGAACAGCTTTTGAAATAACAGCGTGTAACGCCGTCTCACCAACACAGAGAGATCCCGTCCCGAAACAGCAGACTCGTTGAGCGTAAGATACAATCTTAAAGCTCATTCACTCAGAGAGGACACAACCGGTCGGCTCCGAAGCTAAAAGCACTATGCATGCGTTGCTTCCGCCTTTTATGCCCGCGCTGGTAGGCGGGCTGCGGAATGCATTCCTGCATGCCAATTTTCATTGGCTCGTTTTAATTCTCTCGTAGGCATTTGGTCTCCCTAGCGTGATCCCAATTCGTCAGGGAACTCCCCGACGACACGTCGGAGTTCCCAGGACGAAAGGGAACTGTTTTCACTATCGGGCTAAGAGAGATTCCCTGGTGTCCAGATAAGTCTACGCATGCGCGTAATTTGCACGGGGGTTATGGGGGTCATGACCCCCTCAAAAATCAGATCCAGCTAATTTTGTCACAAAGTGACAAAATAATTCAAAGCACAACTAACGTTATTCCACACTTGTATTTTCTCAGTTTCTGAATTTTACGTTATCAGAGGCTAAATGCAAACACAATTTTTTTTTTTTATATTGAAAATTATTCAATAAATTAATAAATATGCAGCGAGTTTAACCCCCCCCAATAGTAGACCCAAAGTTACGCCCTTGAGTCTACGGTCTTGTTACTGTTTGGATACGTGGTTCCCGGTGCAACCAAGGTATGGTAAATGTTTATATGATGTAGCAAGCTAAGCAGTTAGTATTGTTTATCTAATACTGGGCTATTGGAAAATAGGTGTCGGACTGATTGCCAGACACTTCTGGGTAGTCGTGCTGTGTACTACCGAAGGTATTTTTTTGTGCATCTTACTTTGAGTCATAATGTGGGTGTCATTGTTGGGATGATATGCATTTAATGAGCACATTTGCACATCTTGGGCAAGGCACCCACTGGGTAGCTGTACCGCAGTTAAGACGCAAAATCTAGAAGGTAAATGTTTATCGTGTTACGAGTAGAACCAGTGTGTTAGGACCAATAGTCTTGAACACATGTAAATTGAGTCTGATTGTGTTGTCCTGACATAATGCATGGCTGTGTTTATTGTCAACCCTTAATAGAAATGTATTTAATGAATATGCTGTGTGTAACAACTGTAGGATTGTGAAGACTGGCGCAAAGGGCTGTTTTTCCACTGTGTCATTTCATATGTCACATTGAGGTAAAAAGATAGAATGTTTTTTTTATGAAATGTTTATTATGCTACGTGACTATTATCTGTGCATGTGTATATATTCTACGCTAATATTAGTCTCTCTGTCTATCCCGAGATTTACTGCTGTCCACCGGAACCAGGCCGTATCCAGATCTGATGAAGGACCAGCGCCAGGACACGACGACGACGCCGCTGACCTGAAGTGTCAACCAGTCTCTCCTCCTCTCCACTCCGACTTCAACCAACCGGAACTGGACAAATACTCTGATTCATTCTGAACTTCATACACTGTTCACTCATTGGCCAGAGGAGAACTGGCCCCCGACTGAGCCTGGGTTCTCCCAAGGTTTTTTTCTCCATTCTGTCACCTGATGGAGTTTTGGTTCCTTGCCGCTGTTGCCTTACCTTCTGGCTTGCTTAGTTGGGGACCTTTATTATTCAACAATATTATAGATCTGCCTTAAAGGTGGACGATGATGAAATTATTTTTTGTATTATTTTCATGTTATCACTGTGAAGCTGCTTTGATACAATCTGTATTGTAAAAAGCGCTATATAAATAAAGATGACTTGACTTGACTATATCAAGCACTAATTTTAATGATCTTGTGTCTGCAAGCAGATAGAGAACCTTAAAGAACCTTTAAGCCTAGATCTGATCAAAGTTCCATAAGGTCACAAGGGGTTAAGCACTTATCCGACAAAACCTGAAGAAGTGTCCATTGCCTTCTGTCGTACAGTGTGAATTGGCCTTATAGCTCGAAGGCCCGCCTCCAATTGACCTATCGTAAGCCCCGTTCCCTTTCAAGGGAACTCGAGCTGCGTTGAGACGCGGTGGGAACGCCTTGCGTGATTGCGTCGTGAAGCACATGTGTAATCAATCCAATGGAAACGGGAGACGTCATGGGCGGGTGACGTCACCGACCAGGAAGCTATATAGCACTCCCGCGATCAGAGAATCACTAGCTTTGTTGCCTTCAGCAAGTGCGATCTGTGTAATACTGTCCTTGTCTATTTAATGTCTGTTTGTCTCAGTATCTAGATATTATGGAGAAACAAGAATTCAAAACGTTGTGTTGTTCCCTACCCTCGTTTTATCTCGGGTGGGGACGCGCATCAGCTTTGTGTTGCTTGTTTGGGAGTTTTGCTTACCCAGTCAGTTCTCGAGGGGACTGACTGAGTATTGCACAGGTTGTCTGTTTCAACTCACTCCCGCCGGGCGTCCTTCGAGGAGGACGGTTGGGTTGCGCGCGCTCCCTGAGGCGCGAGTCCCGCTGCTGCCAAGGCACAGCGGCCACGTGCATCTCGGGGATCGCGCAAATGGATCTAACAGCGAGGTTTGAGACGGGCGCGCCCTATCTCTGCCACACGTGTTAGTTCCAGTGCCTATCGTGCTGCGATCTCCAGTTCCGAGGAATTGGTATCGTTAGTGTGAAAAAATTAAAAAGAAAAGGATATGTGTATACGTATATTATGAACAAAGCTTGTGAGTTTTCAATGAATAAATGAATAATTCAGCTCATAACTCTGTTGTATAAGAGGAGCTTATATAAGGAGGTTTTATTTTGTGCTGATTGCCTAGTTAAATGTTTTCTGGCCAGCTGAACATTATCTGAGTGAGAATATAATTAAATCTCTATATCTCAGCCTCCTCGTCGGGGATTGCCGTTTTTTCCCTATCTCCACACTGAGGAGTTGAGATTTTGGAATAAACCGGTTTCTATTTTATGTGTTTATCCCCAAAAACTTCTACTAAAGTAATGTTTTGGGTATTAAATATCATAGTATGACAGTGCCTCGGGTTTAGAGACGCTTACTAGCTATCTCTCTCCCGAGTCGGCGTCATCATTACCCCGACGTTATCCACCAGCCATCATAAATAATGGATAAATATTATTAGGCAGACATTGGTGGCTAAACTATATAAGGACATGGATGAATGTGAGGATGTCAGCACTGACGCTATTCGAGAATTGCGTCGCGCAACAGATAAACTATATGGGGGAGGGACGGTTTCGAGAAATCGTTTCTCCTCGGCGTCCTCTGGGGGGCGACTCTCTGAGGAGGGTCGCAGCACTGCCAGTTCGGTTGTTTCCTGCTGGTGGCCATGGAGTGATATAAGTTTTTCTGATGTATGGAAAAAATATATATATTTATGTCTGTTCTCTGAACGCTTCGCTTTCAACAAAATGAAGATTTAAACTATCCAGCGACGTTCCAGAGGTGTCTTCATCACCGATCTAATGTTCCTGAGACTGCTGGGTGGGAGCAGTCTCAGCCTACTAAAGCTCCTCGCAGCATAAAGTGCTGCAAAATAGAGCGTCGCCATTCGGCCTCATCCACAATCGAGAGGGACCTGGGTGGCGGTCGCTGTCTAGCCAGTTAGAGATATGCAAGATCTAAGAATTGTTTTATCTCTAAGATAGCTGGAAGAAGAAGCCCTGACGCTGAGGCTGCAGGCTTCTGAGGGTGGTCCCCTCCGGGGTAGGGACGGTTTTGAGAAATCGTTTCTCCTCGGCGCCCTCTGGGGTGTGACTCTCTGAGGAGGGTCGCAACGCTGCCAGTTCGTTCTCCTGCCGGTTCGCCGTTTCAGGACACCGAGGTGTCAGCGTCCCCAAACGATCCTCCGAGGAGGGTCGTAGAGCAGTCAGTTCGGTTTCCCTGCCGGTTCGCCGTTTCAGGGCGCCGAGGTGCCTGCTTTTCGGAGGATCGTTGGAACTAAGATAGTTAGAGGTAGGCAAGATCTGAGGACTGTCGTTATCTCTAATGAAACTTAGAAGAGAAGTCCTGACGCTGAGGCTATCAGGCTTCTGAGGGTTCCTCCGGGGCAGGAACGGTTTTGAGAAATCGTTTCTCCTCGGCGCCCTCTGGGGTGCGACTCTCTGAGGAGGGTCGCAGCGCTGCCAGTTCGGTTGTTCCCTGCCGGTCCTCCGTTCAGGGCACCGAGGTGTCAGCGTCCCCAAACGATCCTCCGAGGAGGGTCGTAGAGCGGTCAGTTCGGTTTCCCTGCCGGTTCGCCGTTTCAGGGTGCCGAGGTGCCTGCTTTTTCCAACGATCCTCCGAGGAGGGTCGTTGGAACTAAGATAGAGGTAGGCAAGATCTGAGGACTGTCTTTATCTCTAATGAAACTTAGAAGAGAAGTCCTGACGCTGAGGCTATCAGGCTTCTGAGGGTTCCTCCGGGGCAGGGACGGTTTTGAGAAATCGTTTCTCCTCGGCGACCTCTGGGGTGCGACTCTTTGAGGAGGGTCGCAGCGCTGCCAGTTCGGTTGTTCCCTGCCGGTCCTCCGTTCAGGGCACCGAGGTGTCAGCGTCCCCAAACGATCCTCCGAGGAGGGTCGTAGAACGGTCAGTTCGGTTGTTCCCTGCCGGTTCGCCGCTTCAGGGAACTGAAACTACTGCCACATATTTCTCAGTGGGTCCTGCACACTATAGAAAAGGGTTCAGAATTCAGTTCGGTTCTCGTCCCCCCAGATTTCTAGGGGTCCTCCCCACAGTGGTGGACCTCGAGCAGGCTCTGGTTATGGAGCAGGAAGTGCTGACACTTTTGCAAAAAGGAGCTATAGAAGGGGTTCCTCCTCCCTGACAGACAGTCAGGGTTTTATAGCCGCTACTTCATTGTTCCGAAAGAGGATGAAGGGTTGCGTCCTATTCTAGACCTGCGTCTATTAAACAGCAGGTTTTAGAATCTCATGTTCATAGTATGCTTACGCTAATATGATTGTGTCACAGATTCAGCCCGAGGGCTGGTCTGTCACAATAGACTTGAAGGACGCTTATCTATCCATCCTCATCACAGGAGGTTCCTGAGGTTTGCTTTCGGGGGCGAAGCATACCAGTATCGGGTTCTTCTATTCGGCCTAGGTTTATCACCCCACACCTTTACAATATGAGTAGATGCAGCTCTGGCTCCTCTGGGACTCCAGCGCATTTGCGTATTATACTATCGACGATTGGTTGATCCTAACTCAATTTGAGCAGATGGCAGTTCGGCATCGAGATGTCGTTCTGTCTCATTTAAAGATGTTGGGGTTGCGACACAACGCCAAGAAGAGTGTGCTCCTCCCAGCTCAGAGGACCATTTTTCCAGGTGTTATATATGATTCGCTGTAAAGGGGGTAAAACTAGGCCAGTCACTCACTGTGGAACAGTTTCAGACTGTTGGGTCTCATGGCAGCTGCGTCCAACGTAATTACTTTTGGCCTTCTGTACATGAGACCCCTGCAGTGTTGGCTCAGGACCAAGGGGTTTCTCCGAGGGGAAATCCATTTTTGCATGATCAAGGTCACGCGGCTATGCCTACGTGCCTCGGTCATGTGAAAGAACCTTGGTTCCTTGCCCAGGCCCAGTGTTGGGGGCTTCTTGTCGACGCTTATGCTATCAACGGATGCTTCCCTCAAAAGTGGGGGGGTGATCATGAGTGGTCACTCGGTGAAGGGTCTTTGGCAGGACCATCTCCTTTTGGCACATAATTGGCTAGAAGTGATGGCGGTATTCCTAGAATCTCAATACTTCCTGTCAGAACCGAGAGGTCACCATGTGCCTGATCCTTCTGGACAGCACACTGATGGTCTCGTATATCAGAGCAGATATCCTGTTGAGGCAGGGGCTGAGGCCCGGAGAATGGAGACTTCACCCCGAGGTGGTGGAGCTTCTTTGGGAGAACTTCGGTTAAAACTTTGCCTTTGTGGTTATCCCTGACGCATCCAGCTCCGCTTGGACTGGATGCGATGTATTAGGTGTGGTCGAGGCTACACCTGTACAGATTTCCCGATATCTTTGCTCCCGGGAGTTACCCTCATCTGGAGTCATGGATGCTGTGGGCTCGGCCTCTGAGGGGGCCCAGCTCATAGATTCAGGTCTCTCGACTGAGGTCGTGGAGACCATACTCCAGTCTAGAGCTCCCTCCACGAGAAGACTGAATATGCATTGAAATGTAAACTGTTCTCTGCCAGGTGCGGAGAACACCTTCTGAATCTTGCTATCTGCCCTATGGTACAGTACTTGATTTCTGCAATGAATGTTTCTTTGCTGGTTTATCTCTGAGGAGAGATCCTTATTTCATCTTCTCCGTGGTACATGAGGCTGAGGCCTGCACGTACTTGGATTTGCACCTGGTATGGCGGTAGTCTTTCTTCACCCCAGGCCGGGTTGTATTCCTAGGTCCCTACTCAATTTGCGGGTCAATTGTGCTGCAGGTCTTCTGTCCTCCACCTTAATCAGGAAAAGCTAAAGACAGATATTGAGCAAGCGAGTAGTTGAGGCTATCTCACTTGCTTATGTATCGGCTGGACAGCCTTCACCTTTGGCTGTCCGAGCCCACTCTACTAGGAGTATGGCTGCCTCTGGGCTTTAATTTCAGGAGTTTCTCTCCACGACATCTGTAATGCGGCAGGCTGGTCCTTTCCGCATACATTTGTCCATTTTTATGACTTGGACCTAGACTCCACTCCAGGGTCTAGGGGGCTTGTTTCGTAGTATGCGCACAGTCTTCATACACAACAGGCATTTGTCATATGGCGTCGTGGGTATAGGGTTCCCACCAACGCAACTCAACACAGCTCGTATGTAACCCTGGTTCCCTGAGAGGGAACGAGACGCTGCGTTGCTTTGCCATACTCCCTGCATACCTGTGATCATCTTGCTTCAGGCTTTTCAAAGCTAGTGATTCTCTGATCGCGGGAGTGCTATATAGCTTCCTGGTCGGTGACGTCACCCGCCCATGACGTCTCCCGTTTCCATTGGATTGATTACACGTGCTTCACGACGCAATCACGCAAGGCGTTCCCACCACGTCTCAACGCAGCGTCTCGTTCCCTCTCAGGGAACCAGAGTTACATACGTAACCTGAGACGTTCCCCTTAGTTACTGCTGCGAACTCAGACAAACAAATGGAGTTGCTAACTGTCATTTGACAGCTGTCAATGTTTTTGATAAATGTTGGACACAGAAAGACCACCTCTTGCCGAGGAGCATTCATGTGGGACCTAACTATGCCATGGAGGATATATAAAAGATTTTAAAATAAATATGGTGGCTAACCAGATTTATTTGGAAGTGAGGGTTTACATATCACAATGCAACCGGGAGAAGCCTCACGTTACAGTCGTCGCGATCACAGATGACAACATCTAGGATCTAGGATCAACACTGTTCATGTAATGCAGGGTAAGATTAAATTAATTTACTTTTAACCAGTTTAAAATGGAGAGACACTGAATTGTAGACCAGTCTGTAGACTCTGTAAATTACGTGAGAACAGTTAGCTATTTAAGTTTGTACGTTAGCATGGACTCACTAACTTTAATTGTAACTTTTAAGAGTAAGACAACCAGAAAATGAATGGGATTAGGATTGAATCTTTAGGGAACCAGGTTACTGCGCCCACATAATTGGATTAATACACAGCTTAATCCAAAGCAGACATTTTGTTCTGTCTTGTTTGGGTTTAGGAAATGGAATAAAATAAATTCCATTGCCCATCCTCTCAGGATAGCTGGAATCAGTGTTACAACAGGCGCATTATTTTACCATTTTTTTAGCATAAACACCATCAAACCGATGAGAGCTTGGATCTTCCAATGTTTCTCTAGGCGCAGAAACCTACACATGTCCGAGTTCTGGTCCCCATGCAACGGATACTCAACTGCAATTGGCTCATCGGCGTTTGAGGGGAGGAGCTTACCGATAGGTCAATTTGTGTGCTTGAACATCATTAGCCAATCGTGCGGATTGGTGCAATTCAATAGGGCTTCAGTATTTCTCGGACAAAGAAGTTTCCCTAAAGCATCAACTACTGACACATTGTCGAGAGGACCGAAGTCAAAAGAGAACAATAGTTATTCATCATTACTAAGCCCTTCATCCCAGTTACAGTAAGTTTGATTTAATGCTGTAACCGTCATTTCTGGTAGTATCGCACCCATGACAATTCTATAATTTGTGCCAACTGTCTAAAATGCAAAATGTTCTCATGCTAATGTGCCAAGTTTAGTAATTCCCTATCTCCAATTTGAAGCTACTTAAGGTAAATAGCTTTTGTGGGTTCAGTTTAAGGCCTTTGAACTAATACAGACTAATACACACCACTGCTCATACAAATATACTCAAACAGAGCCATAACCCACATGCACTTATATTATAAATCAGGAGAGCTGGGTTACTTGACAGCAGACTGTGGCTTTGAGAGTTTCACTATAAACATTCACTACAAACATCAAGGGGCTTACCACTTGGTACTCTTTTTAACCATGGCAAAAACAAAAACACCTCTGTGTGCCATTTTAAAGTCTGGAAAACTGTTTTACAGAATTACCCTTCACAATACAAAACACACGTGACCTATCAGAAACATAATAGCCATCATGCTTTCACAAAGGTAAACGAACACATGCATTATTATGTAAACAGGAAAATTGTGTGTCAGACACATGTCAAGAAGTAACTAAAATGTCTGCTCTAGCCCCCTGGTATGGTGAGACGCTGTACAGTTTACGCGTAATCATGGGACAAGTTGTCAGGAGGATGCTGTTGTCACAGGTCGAGGTGGGCCAAGCCAGACTGCACCCACCCCTCGACCAGGATCACCCTGAGGAGCGTGTCGAAGGAGGAGGCAGGAGACAGGAATAAAAGAATGACAAGCTTTATTTAATATTTAAAAGTAATTTGAAAACCCTAATCTAAAATCTTCTTCCTTCCTCTTCCCAGGAACCCAAGGCGACACCGTGGTAAGTAATGGACAGGTGAGTATCACAGGTGAGTGGGTGGTCGGGGCTCACTTCCTTCTGGCGCTGGTGCCAGGCTCCCAGTGGTAAGCAACAGATATGAGGGTATCACAGGTAAGTAAATGGTCGAGGCTCACCCTCTTCTCAGGCTGGTGCCGGCTCACAGTGACAAGTAACGGACATGTGGGTATCACAGGTAAGTAAATCTTCTCAGGCTGGTGCCGGCTCACAGTGAAAAGTGACGGACATGTGGGTATCACAGGTAAGTAAATGGTCGAGGCTTGCTTCCTTCTGGCGCTGGTGCCAAACTCACAGTGGTAAGTACGGAACAGGTGGGTATCACAGGTGAGTATCACAGGTGAGTAGATGGGTCAGGGCTCACTTCCTTCTGGCGCTGGTGCCAAACTCACAGTGGTAAGTACTGAACACCACACAAGGGGCCTCCGGGCCACAGCGGAGCGGAACTCTCTTTGAACAGACCGGATCAAGACCTCCAGCAGAGATGTACAGTTCTCACGTGGGTTGTAAAGGGCGGGTACTTCGCACCATACAGGTGGGTTTCAGGGCTGCAGCAGACTCAAGTCGCAAGCTGAGCGGGGCTTCCGCTGGGACAGACAGCATAAAACTTCAAGCAGAGGTAAAAAGTTCTCACGTGTGCTGCAGGGGACAGAGTCACAAGCTGAGCGGGCTTCCACTAGAACAAACGGAATCAACACTTCAAATAGAGGTGAACAGCTCTCGAATGGGTGCAGGGGACAGATACTTTGCACCATACAGGTGGATTTCAGGGCTGCAACAGACTCAAGTCGCAAACTGAGCGGGGCTTCCACTGGAACAGACGGAATCAACACTTCAAATAGAGGTAAACAGCTCTCACATGGGTGGCAGGAGACAGAGTCACAAGCTGAGCAGGGCTTTCACTGGAACAGACAGAATCAACACTTCAAGTAGCGGTGAACAGTTCTCACGTGTAGTGTGCACACGGGGCTTTTCTTTCTGACATCCAACAGGTGACTACAATTGATCGTACTAGGCTCTTATGATGAACAATAGACCAGCATGACACATGGGGAGTGCACGGCGATAAAAGCTAAATCTTCCACACACACGGCAGTCCAACTCAAAGTCAAGTCAAGTCAAGAATATTTGTATAGCGCTTTTCACAATACAGATTGTATCAAAGCAGCTTCACAGTATTAAAATAAAATAATAATAAAACGTCCATGTTTGGTAATGCTAATCAATAGTAATATTGATTGACAGACAGACAGACAGACAGACAGACAGACAGACAGACAGACAGATAGATAGACAGACAGTCAAGTCAAGAATATTTGTATAGCGCTTTTCACAATACAGATTGTATCAAAGCAGCTTCACAGTATTAAAATAAAATAATAATAAAACGTCCATGTTTGGTAATGCTAATCAATAGTAATATTGATTGATTCATTAAATTGAATATCCCCAACTGAGCAAGCCAAAGGCAACAGTGGCAAGGAAACGAAAAACTCCATCAGGTGACCCAATGGTGACCTAAAACTCCATCAGGTGACCAAATGGAGAAAAAAAACCTTGGGAGAACCCAGGCTCAGTCGGGGGCCAGTTCTCCTCTGGCGGTTATGAACTAGAGGCCGGATTTAACTGTAAGATTAAAACATTTATATGAATGCCTGGTTAAAGAGATGCGTCTTTAATCTAGTTTTGAACTGGGAGAGCGAGTCTGAGCAACGAACAGTATCAGGAAGGCTATTCCAGAGTTTTGGAGCTAAATGTGAGAATGCTCTCCCTCCTTTGGTGGACTTAGATATCCTAGGTATAACCAAAAGCCTCGAATTTAGCGATCTTAAAGAGCGCGATGGATTATAGGGCGATAGAAGATCCGTTAAATAGACTGGAGCTAAGCCGTTTAGGGCTTTATAAGTCAGTAACAATACCTTACAATTAATACGGAACTTTATAGGTAACCAGTGTAGAGATGATAAGATCGGTGTTATATGATCATATTTTCTTGATCTGGTAAGAACTCTAGCGGCTGCATTTTGGACTAACTGTAGCTTGTTTATTGAGGATGTAGGACAACTCCAAACATGCAACGTGATGGGAAACGTCAATTCCAGCACTATACAAATCCACTCTTCAAGTGCAAAATAGGGCCAACACTCACCCAGAGGTCTCGATCTGAAGAGCCGATGATCATCAAAGTTGGGACAGATGTTCTGAATAATTTCCTCACCACTACAAGCGGGCTTCAAGAGATCAAGAGATCGACAAGGAATCAGTATATTTCACTCAGTGGGATGTATACAACGTGATCCGAGCACTCCAAACCAGTATCCAATTTAGTGTAGAAAACATGTTTATGAGATTCAATTTGTCAATCACTCATCTCACTCTTTTCCAGTCCAGGCGACGAATTCCCCTCTTCAAAAACTGCCCTCAGATCCCACAAGCAACACTCCTCTTCTTTCACGATGATCCTTCAGCTGCAACACTCTACAAACATTTAGGGATGGCTGACGCGAAACACTCGTTCCGAAGCTTTGCGAGATCCCGAAGCGCAGATGTTTCGAATCACTGATCCGAAGCGTGATTCAAAACACCCATGTCACGTGACTATGGCCAAACGAAGCCTCGAAGTGTTTCACAAGTGTTTCATCAGGTGTGATCCGCCGAATCAGCGCTTGATTGACACGGTCGGAAACAGACCACACGATCGCACATCTGTATAAAAGTGAAATCAACGCATATTGACCTCGTGGGTTTTTGTGAGATGAGTTTGATTTTGAGATAGCGGATTTTTGATGATATAGTGACATTTATAGTGCGATTTGTTTAGTTATATTTAGGCTTACATTTAAATTTACACAACACATTGACTGATAGGCTAGAGACACAGAGAGTATACATTTAGTGACACATTAATAGATACATAGATATAAATATATATAGTATATATAGACAGCTAGATTAATAGATAGATAGATACATAGATAGATTAAAGATAGGGATAGAAATGTCAACATCAGACCCATCACCATCAACACCAGTAGAAACACAGGACAGTTTATGGGAACTTTTTGATACTCGTATCCATCAAACCCAGATGATACACAATGCTACAGCTGATGCCACAGTGGAAGTGAAAAAATACATCAACGATGCGTATTTGCCCAGAACTCATGATCCACTAACTTACTGGAAAGAGAGAGCAGGAATCTTTCCTCATTTGTATGTCCTGGCTAAAAAATATCTTTGCATTCCAGCAACAAGTGTCCCTTGTGATTTTTTTCAAAGGCTGGAGAAATTATCTGTAAAAAAAGTAGGCTAAGTCCTTCCACAGCAGAGAAATGAATATTTTTGAATAAAAATATCAAAAAAAGTGAGACATTGTGGCTTGATTTATTTTATTAATATTCATTTTGCAGGACCAAAATAACATTATGCACAGTGAGGAGCCTATAGGTTACAAGATTCACATATTAGAAAAGTACAATAAAAAAACAACAACAATTTTAATGGCTCGTCAAGGTTGTTTCAGATCAACACCTGCAAATGACCACTAGGTGTCACCGTGGAGACGGGTGTCGGATTGATTCGAAGCCTCGAAACAATATGGACCATTTGGTTCAACTGTTTCATTGCTTCACGAAGCCTCGATCTGCCCATCACTACAAACATTTCCCAGCGGGAGAGAACCACACCAGATCGACGGGGAAGACAGAGAAACAACAGCACAACACGGAGAGAGAACACACAGCCTTCTCTTCCCCTTGTCTTTTATCCTCTCCAAACACTGGCGCGACCTCAATCAGACACTCAGAGTGAAGTCCCCACACCTGTTGCCAATCTGACGTTTAGTTGTCATGACGACAGACACACACACAGGCCCGGGGACAGTGTTACACTAAAAGTGCCCCGGCGGGAACACTTCTCTGGTGGGAATAGTTCCCGGGATTATTTGTCACCCCGTGACACTGTTGCAACGGAGGCGTTGAGCACGGGCTGGACAGATCGACTTGTTATGCCTGGATGGATACAGAAAAAAGTGTGACACATAAACTGCCTGGAACTGAGAGTAGTTAATTTGGCATTAGAATACTTCCTCCCCAAGTGCATCAATGCCATGTTCTTAGAAAATGGACAGCACGGCATACACTTATAACGCTTGCAAAAGCCAGAAAGATTCCCCTTCTATGTGCAAATTAATATCTTCTCTCTATCTGAGCCGTGCATTTTCCCCGAGCGCAGGCTTAGTATGGCAGCCCAGCCCAGAGCTCTGGAACTTGCATGTATGGTCGGTCGGCAGAGCCTGCCAATATCACAAAACTCATCACATTGGGTACTCTGCACAGGAATCTCCTTTTTCTAGGTGTTTATAAGCTCATACAGTAAATGGAGAGAGTTTATAAACTGGTGTGCAGCACAAAATGATGACCGGGAAAATTGTCCCATGTCAGCCATATTATGTGCTTATGTGCCAAACTCTATTCTTACCATTTCTTCTTGCCTATCGTCTGGCATGTTTGTTTACTTTAAAGTCCCGTTTGACCACAAGATTTTCCGAGATTTCCCGTGTTCACAGTCGGGGATCTGGTTGTTTGTGAAAGGAATCTGTTAGTTTGAATTCCTATAGTGTGTGAGTGTCGCGATGCGACCAAGACAGAACACCACACACTATAGGAACAAAGCTGTTAAATCTACGATTAAATCTACGGTCTCTCACATTTTGAAAATCTGATAAGATTTAAAAAATATTTTGGTGTGGGCCAGCCTTAAACAGAGACGGCTGTAACCAATTTTAGAGGCCTCAAGAAGTCAAGTAAAAGGCCTAAATAACCCTGTGATGATGAACCAGGTTAATCTCATCATCACTAGAGTGCCAGCCTAGGGCTAGTTTGAATTTATTTGGTGTGCTGCTTGCAGAATGGGTGTATTGAGTATAATGTATATGTGGATAGACAGTCTCAACATCAAGTATTCAATGTGTTAATGTTGTGATGGATAAGAGAGAGTCATTGTTTGTTTTAAATGATTTCTTTATTGTGTAAGTTTGCATGTTATAGCACATTTTAGATCTTACCTGTCTGAGCCTGTGTTTTGGAGGTGGGTTCTGGTAGTGCGCATAGCCAGAACGTACCATTTTACAAAATGGAGGGGGACATTAGTGCTATGAGGTGTTAAGTATTTGAGTTTTTGGTTGTATGTTATGCATGTTGGTATTATTATCATTGTATGTCAAAAATGAGTTCTTGAACAGTATTTATATTATTTATGTACTAATATTTTGCTGGGGAAGTCCGTAATGAGTGTCACGGGGAAAGGTTCCACCCCGTGATAATGGTTCGACCCACTAGTGTTTGGCGGGAAACTGGTATATTTAAGCCATTGTCTGAGTATGGTTAAGAGAGGTTGCAGCCTGTGTACACGGTGCAAACGCTTGAACTTGTCTGAGGTGAGACATGCTGAATATTTTTGTGGACGTGCCACTAGGCATTGTTTAGTGCCAGTTTTTGCTGCTCACAGCATTTTTCTTTTGTTTTTAGCACCAGTATGTTACATTAAGTGTTTGTTTTGTTTGTTACTTTGTTTTGTTATTTGTGCTTTGAAGACTACACCTTCAGCTGTGAAATCCAGCTTCTAAAATAAACCACCACTAACATTTTTGAAAACCACTCCAGTGTACTGAGCCTTCCTAACTTCTCCCAGGCCTCTCGACAATTCTCTACATGACAAACCCGTACAGCACACTGGAGATGACTCTCTAATTTTACTAATCAAACTAATTTAATTTGAATTCAGTCATTAAAGGTGCATTAAGCAACTTTTCATGTTAAAAATACCCGTTTTCTAACCCATACATGCTTAAACAATTGCCTGGCTGAATGAGCCCTTCTCTGATCACTGAGATTGTCTCTATAATCCTGTAAAGTAAAATAAATAAGAGGGATTCGGGCCGGAATTTTAGACTGGACGTGACGTCATGCGCGTTCACGGCACGCTCCCATGGCTATGTCTGGCAGGTTTGTGTATTCGCCGGCATTCTCTGTAGAAGATGGATTGTAAGAGACCTGCTTGTAGTTCATTTCAAACACCAACGCAAACTCCACGTAAGATAAAAAAAGACTTTTGTCTAGTGCAACCAAAAGGGCAAAATTGGACTTTTTTGCGAGAGTAAACATAGGGAAGGCTTTCAACAAATGGAGAGATCTCCGGTCTGCTCTAGGGCTCAAACGGGATTTATAACTTTATTACCTCTGAAGACATTATGATTGTAAACAAAAGATTTGCGGCTGATGCTCCTTTGGTTATGAACAGCTCGTGCTCATGCAAGATCGTGCGTGTGGTCCATGAGCCTGCACATCTCTGGCTGCAGTTTCGCTTGCCGCCAGAGGTGGCATAGTTCTGCAAAAAAATCTTGTGCTATGCACCTTTAACATGTAAATATAGCTTTTATCAAAATTATCAATATGCAGTTTGAGTTTATTCTTTGAGCATGAAACTAATGTAAATAAAGTTCTTAAAAAGTCACTTTATAAAAACAGATATGGAAACTTCAGTGCTGCTTGATGCTTGAAACTGATGCTGTTAAGGCACTGGGCCAGATCCTGAAACTTCTAAATGGAAACATACACATACGAGAAAGCTATTTTGGCGTCTTAACCTTTTTATTTGTTTCAAACTAAACACACTAATGGTATTACTCAATACCAAATAAAAACTTCCGAGCATATGCCTTATCGTCAATACATCAATTTGAGAAACAAATCTTAGCCCAGAGTGCACACAAGAAACAGGAAGTGGTTTATTGCTGCTGTGCTTCTCAATTGTATTTCCTTAGTGACACTAGATTTTGAAGTAGGCAAATTCCAGAAAAAAACAATAATGAAAAATAATAGGGTAATTTTTAAGGGTAATTTTTGAAGTGCTCACAAATTCTGACCATTATTACTACTCTTGTGCGGTACAGTTCTCTGTACTGTGCCAAAAGAACACTAGAACTCTAGGGGATTTTTGCGACACTAAAAACAACTCTGTTTTAGATACAGTGGCTTCACAGTGAGCTCTTGTGCTTGGGGACACTTTCATGACTAATGCGTTTAGAAAGTGTGTAGTGTGGTAGAATTTTATTTAGTTGTTTGGCCAGCAGGGAGTATTTATTATTATAATTATTATTATCTCTCCTCTAGAACTTGAACTTTGAGAGTTTGTTTAGCATTGTTATCAGATGAACAGAACAGGCCATAATAGCGCCACGGATGGCTGCCTCAGCTGTTAGCCGATTGTGATTGTTTGTCTTATTTTGTGTGTTAAATCAGTTCTGACAATTCTCTGATTGTTTTCTCAAGAGAGGCTATCTTAAACAATAGGGAAACAACTCCTGTGGATCTATTCCTAGTTTTTCTCGTAGCACCAGTTGAATTAGTGGATAGTCTGGTAAAAATCTGCTGTGTTACATAGACTGTGTCTAGCCGCGAAACGCAGACGGCGAGGTAAAAGAGCCGGGGCACTAATATGCTCTAGGCACCGCGGACTCCACTACCCGGAATATTTCTTGCAAATGTGCGTTTACTTGGCAACAAACTGGACGAACTTAACTTGCTGTTGTTGGGAAAAAACAGAGATCTCTCCTCATCTTCCGCCTTGTTTTTCACGGAAACGAGGCTGTGTGGATCTATACCGGACTCTGCGCTTCAGTTGCCTGGTTTCTCAATCTTCCGGGCAGATCGCGACTTAGAACTCTTGGGAAAAACGAAGGGAGAAGGAATATGTTTCTACATCAACAACGACTGGGGCAATGATGTTAGAGTCATACTACGCCATTGTTCTCCTGAACTTTTTTATTAACTGCAAGCCATTTTACACCCCGCGGGAATTCTCCTCATTTATCCTGGTCGGTGTTTACATTCCACCACAAGCCAACGTGCTGGAGTCGCAACGTCAGCTAGCCGAACAGATACTTGAGGTGGAATGGTCATACCCGGACTCCGTAGTTATTGTGCTTGGCGACTTTAACAAAGGTAATCTGAGTCAGCCACAAACTCTCGAAATAAAAAAAGTTGATTAAAATCCCGACCAGAGAGGCAAACACTCTGGATCACTGCTACACTACAATCAACAATACCTACCATGCTGTGCCACGTGATGCGCTCAGACTCTCTGATCACGTCATGGTCTATCCAATACCAACATACAGGCAAAACCTAAAACTCTCAAAGCCTGTTGTACGAAAGTCAAAGAAATGGAGAAGTGAAGCTATAGATGTATGCGTGTCTGGAATGCACCTATTGGGACATGTTCAAGTCAACCACAAATAGTCTGGATGAGTACACTGATGCTGTGACTTCATACATTAGCTTTTGCAAGGATAGCTGCATACCATCACAGACCAGGGTGAGCTATAATAATGATAAACCCTGGTTCATAGCTAAACTCAGATGGCTGCGGTTGGACAAGGAGGAGGCGTTCAGGAGAGGGGACAGGAATAGGTTCAGAGAGGCAAAATACAGCTTTGGTAAGGCAGTGAAGTAAGCTAATGGCCAGTTTGGAGAGAAACAGCAGGGCCTGATGGTGTCACCCATCAACTCTGAAGCATTGCAGATCAGCTCTCTGCTGTGTTTACTGCCATTTTTAACACCTCACTGGAGACATGCTGTGTTCCAGCCTGCTTCATATCCTCCATCCCAGTCCCCAAGAAGTCTAAGATCACTGGACTAAATGATTATAGACCCGTCGCCCTGAACTCAGTGATTATGAAGTAATTTGAGCGCCTTGTGCTGTCCCACCTCAAGTCCATCACTGACCCACTACTAGAATCACTGCAGTTTGCCTACAGAGCTAACAGGTGTGTAGATGATGCGGTCAACAGGGCTCTTCACTTTAATCTCCAACATCTTGACACCCCTGGAACCTATGTCAGAATATTATTTGTGGACTTCAGCTCCGCATTTAACACCGTAATTCCTGCTCTGCTCCAAGTCAAGCTCTCCCTAAGGGGAGTGCCTGAGCCTACATGCAGGTGGATAGAACATAGTCCAACGCCATTGCAAAACGAGCACACTCAGTCCCTTAAGAGAGCAGCCAGAAAAATGGAGCGCAACTGGAAGAAAACAAAACTAGAGGTGTTTCGGATTTCATGGAAGGAGAGCTCAATTGCTTACAGAGAGGCTTTAAAAGCTGCTAGATCTGCTTATTTTTTAACCCTATTAGAAGGAAATAAACATAATCCTAGGTATTTATTTGAAACAGTGGCTAAACTAACGAAAAAGAAAGCTTCAAGCCCAGAAGTTTCCAAGCAACACAGCAGTAATAATGACTTTATGAACTTCTTCACTTATAAGATCGATAATATCAGGGACAAAATTATAACTATGCAACCGTCTAATACAGTATTGCATCAGGAAGTGCATTGTAGTCTCCCTGAGGGAAAATTTTATTCATTCGTTGCTATAGGAGAGGAAGAATTTTGCAAACTCGTCAAATCATCTAAATCGACAACGTGTACGTTAGACCCTATACCGACTAAGCTGCTGAAAGAGATGCTTCCAGATGTCATAGATCCTCTTCTTAATATCGTTAATTCATCTTTGTCTCTAGGATACGTACCAAAAACCTTTAAGCTAGCTATGATTAAACCGCTTGTTAAAAAACAGCAACTTGATCCTACAAAACTAGTAAATTACAGGCCGATCTCTAATCTGCCATTTCTGTCAAAGATATTAGAAAAAGCAGTATCCTCACAACTGTTCTTTTCTTGAAAGAAATGATATCTGCGAGGATTTTCAGTCCGGATTTAGACCGTACCATAGTACCGAGACAGCTCTTGTTAGAGTCACAAATGATTTGCTCTTATCATCCGATCGTGGTTGTATCTCTCTATTAGTATTACTTGATCTTAGTGCTGCATTTGACACCATTGACCACAACATCCTTTTAAATAGACTCGAACATTATGTTGGCATAAGTGGAATTGCACTAGCATGGTTTAAATCATACTTATCTGACCATTATCAGTTAGTAGCATAGTAAATGAAGAGATGTCTTATCAATCACAAGTTCAGTATGGCGTACCACAAGGCTCAGTACTAGGACCGCTGCTGTTCACTCTGTATATGCTACCATTAGGAGATATCATTAGGAAACATGAAATTAGCTTTCACTGTTATGCCGACGATACTCAGCTGTATATTTCTTCAAAACCTAACGAAACCTACCAATTCACAAAATTAACGGAATGCATAGCTGATATAAAAAATTGGATGATTAGTAATTTCCTACTACTAAATTCAGAAAAAACTGAGATTCTAATTATTGGACAAAAAACTTCCACATGTAATAACCTAGAATACTGTCTAACACTTTGATGGCTTCTCTGTTAAGTCTTCGTTGTCGGTTAGGAACCTGGGTGTGCTCTTTGATACCAATCTTTCATTTGAAAGTCATGTGTCTATTATCTGTAAAACTGCTTTCTTCCATCTTAAAAATATATCTAAATTACGTCATATGCTCTCAATGAATAATGCAGAACAATTAGTTCATGCGTTTATGACCTCAAGGCTAGATTATTGTAATGCTCTACTGGGTGGTTGCCCTGCACGCTTAATAAACAAACTACAGCTAGTTCAAAACGCAGCAGCTCGAGTTCTTACCAGAACCAGGAAGTATGACCATATTAGCCATATTTAAAATATTGCTGATCACTTACAAAGCACTAAATGGTTTAGCTCCGCAGTACCGGCCTAGCATACACATAACACATTATAGACTTCTATAATTCAATGTTAGGCTGCATAGTTTAGAACAGCCGGGACCGGGAACACTTCCCGTAAATCCTGATGTACTTGGTACATCATAAGAAGGATGGCGTCTACGCTAATATTAGTCTCTCTGTCTATCCCGAGGTTTACCGCTGTCCACCGGAACCAGGCCGTTTCCAGATCTGATGAAGGACCAGCGCCAGGACACGACGACGGCGCTGACCTGAAGTGTCAACCAGTCTCCCCTCTGTTATGTCCAGGAAAAGACACACACACACAGTGCTTTGACCGAACGCAACTTACCTTTTTACTTTTTCTAACAGTCACAGAATCCGGCACACTCAGGAGCATGCGCACAAGCATCACTTTACAACAGTATTACGACAACAGATAACAATGAATAACTGGTTAACAACACAACATTTCCCCCCCTCCCACCAAGCTTAAGTATGAAATGTAGCTTCAAAGTCCTGGAAGTGCGCAGGACGTGCCCTCGCCCTCACAGGACGAGTTGACACAGGGGCATCAGCAGATTGAGAGCTTTGACCGTGATCAGTTCCCACTTCCGGCCTGATGACTTCCTCAGGATTCAGATTCAGTGGGGGCAGAATGGAGTCCATGACCACAGAACGGTTTCGGCTTTCATCCATAACGGAAGGCGTTGGCACTCTTCGAAGACAACTTGCATGCCAGCGTGACTCATTAGCAAGCTCAAAAGTGACTAGCCCTAACTGCCGTTTGACCTGGATGGGCTCGGACAGAAAAGAGCCCAGTTTATTGATACGGTGTGGCCTTCGGGCTCTTACCCAATCCTGTGCTCGTATCTCGGTAGGCCTGGCACGATGCTTGCGGTCATATCTGGCTCTCATGTTGCGCTGACGTTGATGAACCCGTGCCCGGGCCGAAGAGTTCCCTGGGAGCTGATGAGGTGGCCGGAGCCTGGTCAAAGGTAATTCTAATTCCCTGCCAAGCATGAGACTGGCAGGGGAAACTCCTGTAGTGGTATGCTGAGTGGCGCGATAATGCAAGAGTGTCTGGGAGAGAGAATCTTTGAATGCAAAACCTTGGGCAAGGTGTGCGCGTATGCCATTCTTCAGACTTTGGTTAAACCTTTCCACGCCACCATTAGCTTGGGGATGGTAGTAGGCAGTACGCATGTGGGCTATTCCTTTGGCCGACAGGTAGGATGAAAACTCACTGGAAGTAAACTGTGGCCCGTTGTCCGTGGTAATAGCCCGCGGAATGCCCCAACGGGAAAAGAGCTGCTCCAGAAAATCGACCATTGCGGAAGCTGTAACTGAGCCCATAGGCACAACCTCAGGCCACTTTGAGTGGAGGTCATACACCACGACTAGGAACCGCTGATGGTGGGGAACAGAGACGAGCTCCCCACAGATGTCCATCTGTAGATGCTCCCATGGCTTCACGGGCCAGTCGACAGGCTGCAAGGGCGGCGGGGCTGGAGGTCCTGTTTTGCCACTAAGAAGACAAGGTGTGCAGTCACGTACCAGAGCTTCTAGCTCTCTATCAATCCCTGGCCACCAGACCAAGTCTCTACATCTCTGTTTCAGTTTAACTATCCCCACATGACCCTCGTGCGCCATTGACAGAACCCGCTCCCTAAGGGGCGGAGGAATGACTGCCCGGTGCCCCCTTGCAATGCATGACTCACCCCAACATGTCAGCTCTGTCTTAACTCGTGAGTAGGGGATCAGGTCAGAGCTCACCTGAGCTGGCCATCCTGACCGAATGTAGGTGCTGAGAGTAATGAAGAGTGGGTCTGCTGCAGACTCCCGCTGAAGTTCCTCAAGAGACACTGAGGTCTGTAAGGGCTCATACACTAACTGCACAAGGTCACTCTCAATGTCTGACTCCGGCTGCCTGGCTGTGGTGGTTGACTCCACAGCTGAACGTGACAGTAAATCTGCAACCACGTTGTCTTTTCCAGGGGTGAACTGCAGCTAGTAATTGTACTGATTCAACCTGTCAGCCCATCGGTGGAGCCTGAGTGGCTTGTGGCCAGTTCCCGTAGAGGACATGAGGCCAGTAAGGGCCTGGTGGTCTGTTCTGAGAGTAAAGGATCGTCCATATAAGTACATGTGCCAGCGTTCACATGCCCAAATGCACGCCAGTGCCTCTCTCTCTCCCACTGAGTACTTCTGCTCCGCCATACTCAAAGCCCGCGAAGCAAAAGCAATAGGCCTTTCACTTCCGCCATGCATCTGTGACAGGACTGCTCCGACTGCCACCGCTGATGCGTCACATGTCACCAGGGTAGGACTGGAGAGATCAAAATGAGCTAGTGTTGGTGGTGACGTGAGGAGGTGCTTGAGCTGTTGAATAGCATGTTCGCACTCTGCTGTCCATGCCCAGGGGGTGTCTTGTTTGAGCAGCTGTCGCAGGGGTGCAGTGATTGCTGAATACTGAGGTAAGAATCTGAGATAGTAAGCAGTCATGCCCAGGAAAGATGCAAGCTTTCCAGCTGAGGCTGGCACAGGATGGTTGAGAATGGCCTCCACATTGGACTGCAGCGGTGTAATACCCGAGCTGGACACCCGAAGGCCAACAAAGTCTATTGCTGGGGCTGCGAACACACATTTTTCTGCGTTCAGCGTCAGATTGTGTCTAGACAGAGCTGTGAACACCTGTCTCAGGAGGAGCCATGGAAAAGTGTTGTGAGTTCCTCAATTGTCGGAAGCGGGTATCTGTCCGGCACCACTGCCTTATTAGGGCCCAGAAGGTCAATGCAGAGACGGATGCCCCCTGACCGTTTCTTCACAACCACAAGATTTGAAACCCAAGGGGAGGCATCGATGGGCTCAATGAGGTCTGCTGTTAGCATCCCCTGCAGTTCAGTGGAGACCTGGTCAAGCATGGCGAGAGGCACTCTTCGTAGTGGCTGGATGACGGGCGGTACATCCGGGTTAAGCAAGGGTTTGTGGGCGAAAGCAGAAAGGCAGCCTAAACCACTGAATAGGTTGGGAAACTGTGTGTGCCATGGTGAGTCCACCTGGAGGATAGTCACTCCGCTGTTGTCATGCAGAGAAAACCCAAGACTAATGAACAAGTCCAGACCCAGAATATTAGCACCGTGCTGTGTGACGTAGAACGGGAATTCTACCAGACGTTTCTTTCCGTATTGTACCGGCAGCTTAATTAATCCAGTCACTACAATGCTGGCTTGACCATAACCACAGAGTTTCATAGGCGATGGTTGTAACTCCACTTCAGAGAAACATTTCTTGTAGGTGGCCATATTAAGCAATGACACTTTAGCTCCTGTGTCAAGAAGCAGTGGAATGCAACAGTCTTTCAGCTGTACACCACACGTTGAGAAAGTGACTGAGTGAGGGCCAACTGTGTGAATTACTGCTGGTGAGGGCTGAGATGTGGGAAGTGAGCCTGAGCTGGACTTTGATCTGCACCACCTTGCAAAATGGTTGAGCTTACCGCAATGCCTACACTTTTGGCCGATAGCTGGGCAGTCTGGTGACCTGTTGGCATGACGAATGGAGCCACAGTTGCCACACCTCCGTCTTTGTTGGCTTGATTGAGGCTGCGTTTGCTGGATGATTGCACCTGCAGGCTGGAGCTCCTCATCAGTGACTGCATTTGCGAGTACAGTGGTAACATTAGTTTTAGCTGCATTATTCTCTGCTATTTTAGCTGCACACTGAGTAGCTTCTTCAATTTGGAGTGCTAGAGTGAGAGCCTTATCCAGTGTAAGTTCGTCATCCTCCATTAACAGTCTCTCTCTGACTCGTGCACTGCTTGTTTTTTCAATAAGTTGGTCTCTAATTAATTCATCACGGAGAGCACCGAATTTTCACGGCTCAGCGAGACTTCTTAAATCAGTGATAAACTGGCTGGCTGACTCACCCGATCGTTGGCATCTTTGTCTGAAGTTTAAGCGTTTTAGCAGCACACTATGAGTCTTTTGAAAATGTCCCTTTAATCGCGCAACAGCGTCAGAGTATATCTGTGCAGTGCCGAGTGACTGGAAGATGCAATCCCTCTACTCCGAGACAATGGAGGAGAAGCGCGCGTTTTCTCTCATCCGAGACATCATCCAAACCCGCGGCAACCAGGTACGTCTGAAATGACACATACCAGCGCTCCCACGGCACGACAGGTTCACCAGCGTGGGGCAGAAATGGCTCAGGTGGAGGCAAAGATAATCCCATCCTCGTCGCCAAATTTTATGTCCAGGAAAAGACACACACACACAGTGCTTTGACCGAACGCAACTTTACTTGTTTACTTTTTCTAACAGTCACAGAATCCGGCACACTCAGGAGCATGCGCACAAGCATCACTTTACAACAGTATTACAACAACAGATAACAATGAGGAACTGGTTAACAACACAACACCCTCCTCTCCACTCCGACTTCAACCCAACCGGAACTGGACAAATACTCCAATTCATTCTGAACTTCTGACCTGTAATGCTCCTGAATCATAATCATCCACTGTTCACTCATTGGCCAGAGGAGAACTGGCCCCCGACTGAGCCTGGGTTCTCCCAAGGTTTTTTTCTCCATTCTGTCACCTGATGGAGTTTTGGTTCCTTGCCGCTGTTGCCTTACCTTCTGGCTTGCTTAGTTGGGGACATTTAATATTCAACAATATTATAGATCTGCCTTAAAGGTGGACGATGATGAAATAGTTTTTTGTATTATTTTCATGTTATCACTGTGAAGCTGCTTTGATACAATCTGTATTGTAAAAAGCGCTATATAAATAAAGGTGACTTGACTTGACTTGGATCACAGACTTCCTGTCCAACAGGAGGCAGCACATGAGGCTGGGGAGGCACTTGTCGGACCCCCTGACCATCATTGAGGCTCTCCTCAAGGCTGTGTCCTGTCCCTCCTAATCTTTTCCTGTATACCAACAGCTGCACTTCCAGTAACCACACTGTCAAGCTTTTGAAGTTTGCAGATGACACCACTCTCATTGGACTTATCTCTGATGGAGACGAGTCTGCTTACAGGGAGGAGATTGATCATATCACCATATCCTGGTGCAGTCTGAACAACTTGGAGCTCAACGCACAAAAGACAGAGGAGATTATAGTAGACTTTAGGAGAAGCCCAGCAGCCCTTTGTCCCATCGTCCTGGGGGGCTCCCCAGTCAACTCTGTGGCAGTGTTAATTTCGTTGACGAATAATTGTTATCATTATTTTCGTCAAAGACATTTTTTCACAGACGAAAACGAGACGATAACTAAATAAAAAACAGTTTTCAATGACGACAACTATGACGAAAATGTATTGACATTTCCGTCAATGAATAAAAACTAAACAGAAATGTTAGGGAGGGACGATTGGGGAAGAGATCCAGTCAGAACTGATTTGCGTTTGTGGTCAACGCGCACATTTGAATTGTAATGTGCTGATCTACCGGCGGCACACGAGTTGGCATGCGCTTGATGCATGTCTCATAAATCATTAAAAAATGTAAACGTCTGGGAGAAAGAGAAGTGCAGACATATGAATAGATCTGAATAAGAGTGACGACGCGAAAGAGAGCTTTATTCGGTATGTTTTTCTGTGCGAGCGAACACACACACACGTGTGACAGCGAAGCGTGCAGCCCTGCACATAGACAGCTACAGCACGCTGCGCGCAAGGACTGAATTGAGCTCTGAATGGACAAATACACACAACATTATGTCTAAATGTCCGTTTTGGAGAGTATTCACGTAAACACAGTCGGTTATGTCTTTACAGAACGTACAGTTGTGAGAAGAATATCGGACGTGCATCAGCAGTGCAATTGGATCTGCACACTCGGTTTTGAAGTGACAGTGCGTAACAAACCTCATGCCGTCTGTACACTTAATATTGATCAAACAACAAAATAAAAAGAGTTGAGCTTTAATAAGAATTAATTATATTTAATTTAAACAAGTAGACTGTTCTACTTTAGGATACATTTTAAGATATTATTTTATGTCACAGTGCTAAATCTGTGTCTGTATTGCATGTTCAAACTTTAAAAATTATTCATATTA
Organism: Phoxinus dragarum; assembly: GCA_033366665.1. Classification (NCBI taxonomy): domain Eukaryota; kingdom Metazoa; phylum Chordata; class Actinopteri; order Cypriniformes; family Leuciscidae; genus Phoxinus; species Phoxinus dragarum. Next base: position 111,148 of record JARPMJ010001514.1, on the reverse strand, counting down.
ACAGGTTAAAGGAGAACTCCGGTCAATTTTAACATTGAGCTCAATTTTTAGTAAATTTGGAGTGCTGTCAATACAGAGAACAACGACAAAAATCGGTGTTGCCTACACTGTGTTATCCTCTTTGTAAAATTTACACCCTATTGACTTGAATGGGGCAAGTTTTAAACTTAACCAGTTCTTAGTATCATCCTTGATGTGTCATTACAAGTGCCCAGCCATGTTGAGTGATTCCTTCAGAGTGAACACGAGTGAATCTGACTGCAGGAGATGTGAAAGATATGAATAAAAATTATGTTATATCAGCCAGCGCACATACCTGTATTTAGTTCCTGTTTTCGGTGGAAGTCCAAAGTAGTCGATTGTCGAGTTCACGCGCATAGGTTTAGTTACTATGATCACGCGCCTGAACTCGACAATCGACTACTTTGGACTTCCACCAAAAACAGGAAGTAAATACAGGTATGTGCGCTGGCTGATATAACATCATTTTTATGAATATCTTTCACATCTACTGCAGTCAGATTCACTCGTGTTCACTCTGAAGGAATCACTCAACATGGCTGGGCACTTGTATGACACATCAAGGATGATAAGAGAAATAAAAGCAGGTTTAAAACTTGCCCCATTCAAGTCAACAGGGTGCAAATTTTAAAAAGAGGATAACACAGTGTAGGCAACATCGATTTTTGTCGTTGTTCTCTGTATTGACAGCACTCCAAATTTACTAAAAATTGAGCTCAATGTTAAAATTGACCGGAGTTCTCCTTTAATAGATGTTTTCTACGGGAATATATTATGGGTTTGGAAATTTTAGAGAAATTCTAAATTAATGCATTACAATTTAACTAAACCCATTTGATTTTAGTCGACTAAATCTACTGTAGATTTAGTCAACTAAAATCTTATTGTATTTTGTCGACTAAAATTAGACTAAAACTAAAAAAATTCAGATCACTAAAATGTGACTAAAACTAAATTTGACTAAATGTGACTAAATCAAAATTTGCTGTCAAAATTAACACTGCTCTGTGGTGTCCTTTTGCTTCCTGGGCATTACCATCTCCCAGGACCCAAAGTGGGAGCTGAACACCACCTCTCTCACAAAGAAAGCACAACAGAGGATGTACTTCTTGCGGCAGTTTAAAAAGTTTAACCTGCCAAGGACTATGCTGGTGCACTTCTACACTGCCATCATTGAGTCCATCACCGTCTGGTATGCTGCAGCCACTGTGAAGGACAAGGGCAGGCTGCAGCGCATCCGCTCTGCAGAGCGGGTCATTGGCTGCCATCTGCGGTCTCTATGTGCCCTACACACCTCCATGCAGGTCGCTGAGGCAAGCAGCAAAGATCGAGGCTGATCCCTCTCACAAATGGACTATTCAGACCACTTCCCTCTGGCAGAAGTTTGAAGTCTATCAGGACCAAAACCTCGCGCCACAAGAACAGCTTTTTCAACACACTGCAACTGAAGAAAACATGCAAATAGAAAAACACCCGCAAATTATGATAACATCTTCATCAGTTTCACAACACATGTGTGTCCAAAAATACTCACAACGCAACCAAATACAAAAACCCGCCCGAAAGTTCACAACACAACCAAGTACAGAAACGCACTGCAAAAGTTCACAACACAACCAAATACAGAAACGCGCTGCAAATAGCACATACCACAATGGAAACGTTTCCAGGTGACCCCAATAAGTGACGAACCCGGCTGGGAGATGCTTATTGCTCGTGAGCATCCCTATATCCTACTCCCTTTGAAGGGCAGATGGCAGGGCCCTTGAAGTGGGGACTTTGGAGTGAGCAGGGCACATTTGTGCCATTATGTAGTCGTTTGGAATGCACTTGATAAAGCGAGCAAAAAAGACAACGTAATTTCATTATTTTCACCTGGGATTTTCCCATGACAACACAGCACCATGTCCATCAGCTGAATAGCTTTTAATACCAGAAATATCTTATTATTGCTGTTAACATAACTGTTGAAAATAAATATACATTTTATACAAAAAAAGTTCTTAAAATATGCGTTATATATCTTTGTGTGAGTGTCTCAACTTTAAAACTTGCCATCTCATCTTTGGACCATGCACTACCTAACATTTCTTATGAAACGTATTTAAACATAACATTACAAAATTTGTACAATGTAACGGATGTATAGATTAACATCTTTCCATCATGTTCTTTTTCTCTATCTTTTTTTATTTATTTATTTTAGTTCTCAGCTCATTGTTCTTTTCTCATTAGTATTCTGATGACATTGAACATATTGTTAATACATTTTGTATATTGTATACAAAGTTGTATGCCATAAACATGTCATCTCTGTATGTTTAGCAAATAATAATAATAATAAAATAAAATAAAGTAAAGTAGACTTTGAGCTGTAAGCACATCCCAGCCGGGTTCGTCACTTATTATTATTATTACTATTAAGCACAGTAATACAGAATCATTTTGCCAAAATGTCGCCATAGTCACAGTTTTTCCAATGAGCCCAGGTTGGTGAAATACATTATAAAGCAAATGTTAAAATCAGACCAAAAAAATCCCAGCTTGGTTACTTGACAAACTTGATCTGTCTTCCAGGTCTTTTCAGGTCACAGCTGCTTTATCTGCACAAGGAGTAGGAGACCAGTGGTTAACAAATATTCTGTGTTTTCATTGCTCAGGTCTTAAAACGGGTGTTGGAGGCCATTGTTGTTTTACCTCAGTCCGTTTGTGGTTATGCCCTGTGCAGAACAGGTCTCGATCTCATACCAGATCTAGTTTTTAGATGAGTCAGTGCATGCATGCCATGCGACTGAGCTTTCAGTTTAACTACAGTGAATAAAATGTGGCGTAACGACTACAGATACGTTTCACAAGTACTTTTCTCACAGAAACAGTCTCTAACTCTAAATCTCTCTAACCTCTGACAGGTACATATTGTACGATTTTGGCCACGATTTGGATCTGAAAAATCGCACGTTTTTAAACATTAGTTTCACATGTTCACCGACAGCCTATTAATGACCGTTGCGTTCAAATGTGACCTCTCAGAAGACTTGACTCACAGTCCTGCAGTGTGACGTTTCCTACGACGACCATCAAATTGTCTTAATTTTTCAAGACAAGCCATGACCAAAACTAACATTAGAGATTTCTTTGTCGTCACCATTTCAATCCCTCTTGTTCACTGCCACCGAACGTGTCATTGATTGATGATGTAAAACTCCGGACGGGTTTTCTTGTGTTTTCTTTAAAGCTGTTTTAATGCTTTGAATCTATTCTTTCTGCTAATCACATGTGATTTATTTTGGCTTATGCACACTTGTATTAGGTTTGAACATGTCACATCCTGTGAGAACAGTTTCCCAGACTTTTCACTGCCCGGTCCCGGACATGGCCGTTTCATTCTGAGTCACTGTGGTCTAAACTGAGAAAGAAAAACGACAAACCTGTGGGCACGACACCTCATATCATAAGGTTGGGTTCTTTCGCAGAAAAAAAACAACGCTTTGTTCTTGATTAGTGAAACTTTCAAATCAGGTTTTGGTGCTGAATCCCCTGTGCATATGGGCAACTTTCACCACATGCAGACTTGGCACTGTTTCTTGAGAAAAGTTAGAGCACAAGACTGCATTTGTACATCTGTTATCTAAGGACAGTTTCCCACAAATTGAATTTACACATTGTGAAAGAAAAATGTGACAACATTAGTTGTAACACCAGCAAAAGTCATTTTTAACAGGTCAGATCAGAATTAAATAACTGTTGTATTACAATTAAATGTTTAATTTAGGAAACTGCAAAAGTTAGGAGACTAAATGTTTAGATCAGCTGTGAAACAGTTTTCCAGCAAGAGAGTTCGGTTTTCTGTATTTGTCAGAAACTCTTAATGGCTCTTGTAGCTCCTGTTTCAGCAAGAGAATCCTGCCAGTCCTGTTCTCGCGTCTCAGCGTTTGAATAGTTATGCTGATTGGATTATGGTAACACTCTCAGTCTAGGGCAGGTTCCGTATACTTCATTTACATGCTTTGTTGTCATCACAATGTAAATCCCTTCCCCTAAACGTATATAAATTTCAAGGGAACGTTCCCTTAGTTAGATTGTTGGACGACCTGCAGCTACGCACAGAGAGTTCTCAATAAAATAATAACTTCTGTTTGAACGCAATCCCAACATCTCCTGGTCTCTGCTTTGACGAAGGAAAAAGTTTCCTACATAGCTAACAATTTATGTTGTAAGCAATGTTCCCTTTCGTTGTCACTTCGAGTTACGTCGAATGACGACGAATGGGGTTCGCTTAGAAGCCTATCCTCTTCGAACAGTAATAAAACGAGCCAATGGCAAGCAATTGCCGTGGGTCTGCTGAATTTGCATAGCGTAACTCCGCCCCACCATGTGGGTATATAAGGAAGTGAGCCGGCAACATGCAGATATGTTTTCGCTTTCGGAGCCAAGAGCATTCTTCACTCCACAAGCCATTCTGAGATCATCTCTCTTCACTCTTCGAGACGAGCTACTCTTCAGAAGTGTTGGTGTGACGGCGAATTCCAGCGAGCTTCATATTGCCTGCCGATCTGCGCAGTGGTCTGCCAGTCGTGTGTCTCTCCCTGGGCGCTTCAGCACTGCTGTTTGAGTTTTATCTCTCTAAAAGAGCTGCACGCGGCGCGTCTTTTTAAAGACGGTTCGCCCGTGTGTTTCTGGGTGCGATACACAGATTAAATCAGCTGATGGGCACGGACACTGTCTGATGTGTTTGGGTTCGCTGCACCCCCGGGGGGACGTCTGCCGTTCGCATGACCCCGCTGGCACAGTCCGTGGGAGCCTGGTTAGAGCTTCCCCCTGTCCCGCTGGCTCACGCGAACCATCAGGCTCGGCTATGCGATTCAGTTCGCGCGGTCTCCTCCCCGCTTCAGGGGAGTCTGTTCACTATGATCGGTGGCAATGCCCCTGTCATGAGAGCGGAGGTCGCCACCCTGCTGGCGAAGGGTGCGATCGAGACTGTCCCTCCAGCCGCAATGAGGTCCGGCTTCTACAGCCCCTACTTCATTGTCCCCAAGAAAACCGGTGGGTTACGGCCAATCCTGGATCTGCGCGTCTTGAACCGTTCCCTTCACAGGCTTCCGTTCAAGATGCTCACGGCCAAGCGCATTTTCGAATGTGTGCAGCCACGGGATTGGTTTGCAGCGATCGACCTGAAGGACGCCTACTTTCATGTATCCATTCTTCCTCGACACAGACCGTTTCTTCGGTTTGCTTTCGAGGGGCAGGCATACCAGTACGCGGTCCTCCCATTCGGGCTGGCCCTGTCTCCTCGCGTCTTCACGGAGGTCGTCGAGGCAGCCCTTGTGCCGCTACGGCAACACGGGGTTCGCATCCTGAATTATCTCGACGACTGGCTAATCCTAGCTCACTCTCGGGACCAGGTTTGCGAACACAGGGACCTAGTGCTCCGGCACCTAGCCCGTCTGGGCCTTCGGGTCAACTGGGAGAAGAGCAAACTTTGCCCCGTGCAGAGGATCTCTTTTCTCGGTATGGAAGTCGACTCGGTCGCCATGTGTGCGCAGCTTACGAGCGAGCGCGCGCAGTCACTGCTGACTTGCCTGAGACAAATCCAGAGCAAGAGTGCGGTTCCACTGAAACTTTTTCAGAGGCTCCTGGGGCATATGGCATCTGCAGCCGCGGTAACGCCGCTCGGATTACTTCATATGAGACCGCTTCAGCACTGGCTTCACGATCGAGTCCCGAGGTGGGCATGGCACCAGGGCAAGCTCCGAGTACCAGTTACTCCGACCTGCCGTCAGACCTTCTCCCCGTGGACGAACCTCAGCTTTCTACGAGCCGGAGTGCCCTTAGAACGAGTTCCCAGGCATGTTGTTGTGTCAACGGATGCCTCCTCCACGGGCTGGGGTGCCATGTGCAATGGACATGCTGCCGCGGGCTCCTGGACAGGACCCCACTGCCTATGGCATGTCAATTGCCTCGAGTTGCTGGCAGTACGTCTCACTCTGCACCGCTTCCGGGCGCTGCTCAAGAACCAGCACGTACTAGTCCGATCAGACAATACCGCGACAGTAGCGTACATCAACCGACAAGGTGGTCTACGCTCCCGCCGTATGTCGCAACTCGCCCGCCACCTCCTCATATGGAGTCAGAAGCATCTGAGGTCGCTTCGAGCCATTTATATTCCGGGAGACCTGAACTGTGCAGCCGACGAGCTCTCACGGCTTCAGCCTCTTCCGGGAGAATGGAGACTCCATCCCCAGGCGGTCCAGCTGATTTGGGATCAGTTCGGGGACGCACAGGTAGACCTGTTTGCCTCCCACGACTCGTCCCACTGCGCCCAGTTTTACTCCCTGACCGAGGGCACGCTCGGCACGGACGCTCTGGCGCACAGCTGGCCCCGGGGCCTCCGCAAGTATGCGTTTCCCCCAGTGAGCCTTCTTGCACAGACCCTGTGCAAGATCAGGGAGGACGAGGAGCAGGTCATAGTGGTTGCGCCGCACTGGCCCACCCGAACCTGGTTCTCTGAACTTGTACTCCTCGCGACAGCACCTCCCTGGCCAATTCCTCTGAGGAAGGACCTCCTTTCTCAGGGACGGGGCACCCTTTGGCACCCTCGTCCCGATCTTTGGAACCTCCACGTGTGGCTCCTGGACGGGACGAGGCAGGTTTGAGTACCCTACCACCAGCGGTGGTGGCTACCATCACTTCCGCTAGAGCGTCGTCCACTAGACAAGATGCCTACGCGTTGAAGTGGAACCTCTTCGTCTCTTGGTGCTCTTCTCACTCAGAAGACCCCAGATCATGCCCGATCAGTGTCGTGCTTTCCTTCCTGCAGGATGGGTTGGAGCGAAGGCTGTCTCCCTCCACCCTGAAAGTATATGTTGCCGCTATCACCGCACATCACGATGCAGTTGATGGTAAGTCCGTGGGAAAGCACGACCTGGTCATCAGGTTCCTGAGAGGAGCAAGGAGACTACAGCCTCCTCGCTCTCCTCTCGTTCCCTCTTGGGACCTCTCAGTGGTACTAACTGCCCTGCAGAGTGCTCCCTTTGAGCCTCTGCAATCAGTGGAGCTTAAGTTCCTGTCAATTAAGACAGCGCTCCTGGTTGCTTTGGCCTCCATAAAGAGGGTAGGGGACCTGCACGCATTTTCTGTAGACGAAGCGTGCCTGGAATTCGGGCCGGCCTTTTCTCACGTGATCCTGAGACCCCGGCCTGGATATGTGCCCAAGGTTCCCACCACTCCCTTCCGGGACCAGGTGGTGAACCTGCAAGCGCTGCCCCTGGAGGAGGCAGACCCAGCCTTGGCATTGCTCTGTCCAGTACGCACCCTCCGTGCTTACGTAGACAGAACGCAGTGTTTCAGGACCTCAGACCAGCTCTTTGTCTGTTATGGTGGGAAGCTGAAGGGAAAGGCTCTCTCCAAGCAAAGGTTGTCTCACTGGATAGTGGACGCCATTGCTTTGGCTTACCAGCAGCAAGGTCGACCGTGCCCCCTTGGTGTGACAGCCCACTCCACCCGGAGTGTGGCCTCCTCTTGGGCTCTAGCGCATGGCGCCTCGCTAACAGACATCTGCAGAGCTGCAGGCTGGGCGACACCCAACACATTCGCCAGATTCTACAATCTCCGAGTGGAGCCAGTGTCCTCCCGAGTACTCGCTTCAACCAGCCGGTGCTAGGACCCGCTCAGGTGTCTTCGCTTGCTCGCCATTCCACTCCACGGACTGGATACGTGCGATATTCCTCAGGTGAGCCTGATAAGCCCTGAGTTCCTCCAGCGCTGTTGACGTCAACGCCAGAGTTATGCCTCCGGCAGCTTTCGCGTTGGCTAGGTGCCACCATGTGCATGGTTCCCCCTCTGGGCGACCCCCACGTGTGTATTCCACTGTAAGCCTCTCTCGAGCATGTGTCTTTCCCTTGGCAAGCCAGTCTGCCACCCCTGGGGTTGAAATACTCCACCCTACGGGCTGGACACCCCAGTGTTCTCGTATGCACCCCCTTCCGGGTCATATGTGTGTTTTTTAAGTCCCCCCCCTTCGGGCGGGCACTGATTGCATATTTCCACTGTGATATGCTTCCCAGTGTACCTTGGTATTCCTGTGTTAAGTAGGAGTCCTTCGTCCGTGCTAGTCTCACGACAGGGAGCTCAGACTTACGCAGGGCACTGGAAGACAGCCGAGGTGGCGTGATTGGACTGGGAACCCCATTCGTCGTCATTCGACGTAACTCGAAGTGACAACGAAAGGGATCGTCTCGGTTACGGATGTAACCCTCGTTCCCTGAGTAGGGAACGGAGACGTTACGTCTTCCTGCCACTTCCGCTGTACCGCTGGAACAGCCTGAGTTCAGCTTGGCTCCTTCAGCGAAGAAACATATCTGCATGTTGCCGGCTCACTTCCTTATATACCCACATGGTGGGGCGGAGTTACGCTATGCAAATTCAGCAGACCCACGGCAATTGCTTGCCATTGGCTCGTTTTATTACTGTTCGAAGAGGATAGGCTTCTAAGCGAACCCCATTCGTCGTCATTCGACGTAACGTCTCCGTTCCCTACTCAGGGAACGAGGGTTACATCCGTAACCGAGACGTTCTTACAACATATCTGCAATCCTCATCAACACCAGTGACCATTTAATCCTGAGATGTACTGAGTAAAGATCTGTTTACCGTAAAACTTCAAATAATAGCCGAGTCCCAAATAGTCTCTGTCTCTTTTACACGCCTGGGGCCTCATTTATAAAACTGTGCCTAGAATCCTTACTAAAAGTAAGGATCCTTCTAAAACCATGCGTATGCCAGAAGCTGCACAGTTTTATTTATTTATTTAAACTGTTATTGTGAACATGCACTGTATTTACGATTAGGACTCATAATGAAGATTTACGGTTTTACTTCATCTGCCGTTAGATAGGCTAGGCGTCAGTTTCACTAAATGGCCCAACGCGCCCGCTGGCGCGGACTTTTAAGAAGGGGTGGATATTTGCTTCAAATGATAGGCTTGGTGAGTGAAATTATATTTGTATTATCTTTCTGTATACGTATAATTTTCTTTAGATTTTCTGTCTAAAAGTGACCAAAAAGACATTTAACTCAGCTCACCATCGGTGTCGCCACACTGCTCCATCTCCAAGATGTTCGTACGCATGGGGCAGAGTTTGTGTGCAGGTTTTTGAATTTTCCCGTCAAGTTTGTATTTATAAATCACAACTTATGCGTCGGAAGTGGCGTACGCCTCTTTCAGGGCCTGTTTTGGTCGTACGCAACGGTTATAAATGAGGCCCCTGGTGTGGCTACAGGTTTGGATAAATAAAGTCTGGTCTCAAATAGAGGCCTTAAGGCCTGGGGCCTCATTTATAACCGTTGCGTACACACAAAACAGGCCCTGAAAGAGGCGTATGCCACTTCCGACGCATAAGTTGGGATTTGTAAAAACAAACTTGACGGGAAAATGTGCGCACCTACACGCAAACTCTGACCCATGCGTACAAACGTTTTGGAGATGGAGCAGTTTGGCGACACCAATGGTGAGCTGGAGTTAAATGTCTTTTTGGTCACTTTTAGACAGAAAATCTAAAGAAAATTAGACATATACAGAAACATAATACAAATATAATTTCACAAATATCCATAGCCTACCTTAAATGTCCGCGCCAGCGAGCGCGTTGGGCAATTTAGTGAAACTGACGCATATCTAACGGCAGATAAAGTAAAACTTCATTGTCAGTCCCAATCATCAATATAGTGCATGTTCACAATAACAGTTTAAATAAAATAATTATTTAAACTATGTTTTACTTCTGAACATTTAGATTAAATATGCCATTCTCATTAATGAAGTTAAACACTTAAACATTAAATTTACTGAAAAGTAAAAAAAATATTATATTCAAGAAATAGCCTATACATATTTGTTGTATGCAACGCTTTTGAACACTTTTCATTTGGCATGCTGTGTTTTAATGTTTTAACTACAGAGATAATTGCTTATCATGATAATAGCAGATTGTGCAAATATAATGCACAACAAGGTCTTTCCATTAAAAATATAAATAAATTAAAAATACTATTTGGCCAGTGGAAAAGATTGAGAAAAACTTTCTGTAAAATGTATTTTACACTATTTGATTTATTTATTCAAAAACAAGGCAAAGGATAAGCTACTAAATTATTTTTATTTATGTAATTTGACGACACATACGTATTTCATATTTTCCTAATGTCTTGTACCGTTAAATATGTTATCACGTGGATGAATAATAATATGCAAATGGTATGCAGATGAGGATATGCATAGTAAAACGTACTCGGTTACTAACATAACCTCGGTTCTCTCTAGAAGAGGGAACGAGTATTGCGTAAGTTACTTACGCTACGGGTAAAGTCATCTTTTCTCGAGATATTGAAGCCAAAAAATTATCCTTAATTTTGTAATTGCCAACTGCTTCGCGCCCTCACGCGTCAGAGCCCGCCAGAATGAGTGTGGCTTAACGTATATAAGGAAGGGCTCGGGGGCTGCATATCTGGTTTTCATCGACTGAAGTGATACCAGCTCGAGGCGGGGATGGCAATTTACGCAATTCTCGTTCCCTCTTCTAGAGACAACCGAGGTTTCGTTAGTAACTGAGTACATTCTCTTACGAGAGGTTCTCTCGTATTGCGTAAGTTACTTACGCTACGGGAACCCCTTGTCAACGCCGTGCGCGCCAGCATCAACCACATATAGTCCCAAGGGACACCCAGGGGACACAGATCAGTGTGCCGAGCACTTTCGGGACATAACCATGTCTCGGCTTGAGGATGACTTTGGAGTCATTAGGCCCAAACTCGAGACACGCTGCGTTAACAGATAACGCGTATAAGTCACCCACGCGCTTGACTGATGACAGGGCTATCAGAAAAGCGATTTGGAGCGAGAGGTATTTCAGATCCACGGTCTGTAATGGTTCAAAGGGATGTGCTTTCAAGGCCTCTAGGACCACCGAAAGATCCCAAATGGGAACCGATGGGGGGCGCTGGGGATTCATCCTCCTGGCTCCTCTAAGGAAGCGGATGACGAATTCAATCCTTCCTATTGCCTGGCCGTGCGTCGACTCAGCGAACGCCGCAATGGCCGCAACGTAAACTTTGAGCGTGGAAGGGGACCTGCCCTTTTCCAGCAGCTCTTAAAGGAAAGCAAGTACCTCAGGGACCCCACAGGTTTGTGGGTCCAGGTCTTTCCCTGCGCACCAGTTAGTAAACACAGACCATTTCGACGCATAGAGCCTCCTCGTGTAGGGAGCTCTAGACTGCGTGATCGTGTTCACCACCCCTTCTGGCAGGACAACGGGTACCCATTGATTATCCATGCATGCAGAGACCAGCGCTCTGGGTGAGGATACCAGATTGAACCGCCGGCTTGAGAGAGGAGATCTCTCCGGGATTCTCACCGGGATTGGTCATGGGGCTAGATCAGTCGCTGCATCAGCTCCGGGAACCAGACTTGGTTCCGCCTCCCTGACTCTCCTGATAACCTGTGGTAACAGTGAGATCGGGGGAAAAGCGTATAGCGGGCAGCTGGGTCACGCTTGGGCCAGCGCGTCTTCGTTCTTTGAAAAGAACCGTGGGCAATAAGCGTTCTCTTTCGACGCGAACAGGTCGATTTTTGCTTTGCCGAAACGGCGCCACAGCAGCTGGACTGTCTGAGGATGCAGGGACCATTCTCCCGGGGGAACATGCGCGGCTCTCAGCGAGAGCAGTACTGAGCCCAAACGAGGAGGCGTTCTGCCAGAGCGTTGAGATTTCTGAATCTGACACTGCACTGACGGTTCACGTAGGCTACCACTGACATACTATTTGCTCAAAATGAAATAATTGTCTAACAGACAATGATATAAAGTGCAATCAATGACATGACCAACACTGGACAGTTAATCTTCATGTCACAGCTGCTTATTACTGTTCACGTGATCGTTAACGAGTATTCAGTGCTCAGAGGTATGTTTAGTTCTAGAGAAAGTTAAAGGGGTCATGACATGAGAAACCAAATTTGCCTTGATCTTTTGGTATATAAGAGGTCTTTGTACCATTAAAACGTCCTGCAAGTTTCATAGCTTAAGACGTCCTCCCCATTATAAACGAATCATTTATTTAATCAAGCTCTAAATACAGCTCGTTCTGGATCCATGGTAAGAAGTGACGTCACGGTACGAAGTGACGTACCAGCGTTTGCATATGACCGCCTCCAGGCACAAGACAACTACGCTTTAAGCGCAAGACAACTACGCTCATTTCGTATCGTTGTCGCGCCCGCGCGCCGCGCGCCTCACAAGTGTTCAGTCGACGGATAGCGAGTGGGTCTGTGTACAGGGAAATTACGATGCCGCAGATGTGCTGTTCCTGGCTGTGGACAAACAACATCTTTACGCTGCGAAAGATCCAGTCGTCAGGGAAAAATGGATGCACTTTATTTTTTGCGGACGTCCCAGTCACTGCAGTGTTAATGTAAGTGTTTGCTCTATACATTTTAAGGATGACTGTTTTGAGAAAAAATCCCAATATGATGCTGGCTTTGCTAGAAAACTGTTGCTCAAAGATAAGTCCGTGCCGACTATTCTGGGCTCAAAACGACGTTGCAAACTTAACGTTACTTTTTATCACTGGCTAATATAAACACATTTGTATAAGAGAATCTTGAAAATATGTCGCCTGTCTAGTACGTTAGGCCTACATGTGATAGAAAATTTAAAATGTTGCCTTTATCAATGCTGCATCTTCAAATATGGCCTGTGCATGCATTTTTGTCCGTGGTACACCCTATCATGTCATTGAAATTAGTTAAATAATGTTAAACTGTTAGCAAATTAAGCTATAGGATAATTAGGCAACAATAATCCGTTTTCAAGTGTCTCGGGTTACAATTTTTTTATTAATTCAAAATAGTTTCACTTTCCATGTGGACACGGGCTGATCCAGTCTTCGTTGTTGTGGTGATGGTTCATTTTCCTCTGATTCCTCATCTGATTCCGGCTCAAACATATAAGGTTTTATCATTGCAAGAGCCATCGCTTCGCATGCATCACCCGCTACTAAACAGTTGCGCCGAATCCGCAAATGTTCTGGCTGGGGGCGTTAATAATTGATGCATAGGCACTGACGTTAGCCAATCATAACAGTGGGCGTTAACACAGAACTCTTAAAGGGGAAACACCCCCAAAACAGACTGTTTGAATCAGAGGATGAGAAACAGGGTGGGAAAAGGTCATAAATCACTACATTTTAAAAGTTTTTTGTAAAAAAAACTATAGTAATACTATAATTACACCTAAGGGAACATAATAATAAAATAAAATAAACCATGTCATGACCCCTTTAAATCAAAACACCCAATAAGGGGAATTCTTGTACATTACATGAATTTGAAATCTATTTTTTTTGTTTTTGTTTATATTGCCATAATCTGAATCGAGTATTTTATTCAAACAGACAATGATATAAAGTGCAATCAATGACATGACCAACAGTGGACAGTTAATCTTTGTGTCACAGCTGTTTATTACTGTTCACGTGATCGTTAACGGGTATTCAGTGCTCAGAGGTATGTTTAGTTCTAGAGAAAGTTAAATCAAAACACCCATAAGGGGAATTCTTGTACATTACGTGAATGTGAAATCGAAATTTTTTTGTTTCACTTTCCTCTTGTTGTTTTTTATTCTGTTGGTTTCTCTTCCTCCTCTCAAAGCCCGATTAGTTCTAGTATTCCTATATGAAATTATTGAACGAACAAGCATAATAGGTATTGCATTTTTTAGTTCGGCCTACAAAAATGTGTTAGTGTTTTAATCTGTGCGTTATTAATGACTATGGTTACAACTGTTTGCCAGGTTTATTTACATCATTGTCATTTTGTTGTCACATTTACTAACGTATTGTCTTGTGATGTGCTTGTTCCTCTTTTTAAAAGATCAGCCCTTTTGTTTACCCAATTGCTGTTGTGTTTCATGTACCATGTGTCTCATGTGTAAGTCTTATTGCCATGTATCATGTCGACGGAATCATGTATCATGTCGATGGTATAAAACAGTATTTGCTCCACATTTCATCTGAATGATAATGAAAGCAGATTTTCAGTATTTAAATAATTAATAATCTACACTAATGAACACTTCTGTCTAATAAACACTTCATTAACTTTTTCTTACAGTACATGGTGAAAGGAGCCCCAAGGCGGAAGGTTTAATCTTTTGAGTCATGGGGGTATGTAATAATAACAAACAACATCTCCATAAAGCAACTTCAAGTTCCGTCAAATGACAAAGGATGGATGCAACAGTTCAGAGCAGGCAACGTATCTGTTTTTCACCAAAATGCATTTTTTTGTACATCTTCTTTGCAGAACTGTCATATGACTCAGACGTGTGGAGCCTCGGAAGGGGGTGACGTTACTATCCCCTGACACGTGACTTTGTGGTTTTATAAACTAGTTAAAGACAGCAGGGGAAGCTTATTCATCACTGAACCGTTGTAATACTCTTGGTTATCTGTTGTGATTCTCTTGAGAGACAGAACATGGATGTCTTTACAACCTCAGACTGTAAGTATCAAAAATCATGTTTTTTATTTGTATTTAATATGATTGTGTATATAACACATTGTTTAAAGACTTTATGAATATTAGCATTACTTTATGAATATTGGCAATTAGGCCATTATGTGAGACTTTTTATGAACTGTTTCCTGCTTTGGTCTTATGTGTGATGAATTTAAATAATTGAATCAATGTGATTTGAAAATATTCAGTTTGTATATATTGCCTGAGTGATTTTTTGGTTACATTAAACAATAGTTTGTTCATTCATTCATTCATTCATTCATTCATTCATTCATTCATTCATTCATTCATTCATTCATTCATTCAGTGTTGAAGGGCTTCGAAGAGACTTTTTCACTCCATATATTTTCTAATCACATGTTTTGTCTCTCAATAGATGAAAGTGATGTGTTTAATGTCACAGATTTTACAGACTTGGTGAGTATATAATATAATACTATTTTTAGACTCAGTCAAATTCTGGCGTAAAAGTGTTCTATTTTGAGTATTTGGGTAAAAAAGTTTGATGACATATATCTAGTCAAATTTTGCATCAGTAACACTTTTAAACTTTAAAGTACTAAGATGTCATCAAGCTATTTTGTCATTACGCAACTCTTCAAGTCAAAATAGAAATGCCGCCCGCAGCAAATGTTATCAGTAAGCAGAGGTTAAGCTCTGTTTCTTTTAGTGCTGCATTCTTTTTTGGACATTTGATGTGTCAGTCAAGTGAAACTACTTATACTAATCTTTGTCCCTTTATATGATGCACCTCTTGGATTGAGATCATACAGACAGATTTGGCTGTTACCACATTGTGCAATTTTTAAACAACACAATGAAAAGATTTTCCATGGTGTGCATCACATATAACACTTTATCTGTTATCTGTATGTATGTCAGGATGGAACAGAATCTAGTGTTTGACATGCTCCGAAGGGGCTGTGTTTATGTCGACCCCCAGGGCGGGTGACGCTCTATCTGTTTGTGCACGCTTCAGAAATGGGTTAAAAGAGGATGTGGATGCGGTGTACTTGTGTGGTTTCTCCAATAGAGACACCTGCACCTGATATGAGCAGCGGAGCATGTTTCGTAAATTTAGATTGTCAAAGTTTGCAGGGGTGTGATGTCACACTGATTCACTCTTTACTGATCAAGATTACAGCTGCAAAATGGTGAGAGACTGTTGTACCACTGTAGACAGGAAGTGGCTGTCAGTTGAGTGGAAGATCTGTCTGAAAAAACAGTGGGAAACAAATTTCTAAGCGTTATAGTCAGCATTCTGAGAGGATTTAGATGAAAAGCTAATAAGAGAATTTAAAGGACTAGTAAACCCAACATCTTTTACTCACCCTCATGTCGTTTCCATCCCATATGACTTTCTTTCTTCTGTGGAACATGAAAGAAGATATTTTGAAGAATGTAAATTCCACTCTTTACCATGTAATGAAAATGACTGAAGGCTGTTGAGCTCTAAAATGATGATAAATGCAATAAAAGTCGTTCACGTGACTCATTCATACAATATTCCACGTATTTTGAAGACCAACCCGAAGCCATATAACTGTTGAACAGACTAAATTTTGTTGTCAATGGAACATGAACAATTGTGACAGTTTAATATTAGAGAAAGTGCAAATAAAATATGGTAAGGAAAGAATGCAAGTGAATAAGCTTTCATTCTTTTTTTTGTCACATGAATGTCTTGAGAAGACTTGAGTGAAAGACTTTCAGAATATAGCGCAAAATTCATTTTCATTAAATGAAAAACAAAGGCCAGTATGTCCCTCAAAACTTCTCATTTTGTGCTCCAAAGAGGAAAGAACATTCCTTTAGATGATTGGTATGTTTTGTTTTTAAGTAAATCTGTAAATTAAATGAAATGGACAGTGCACAAGAATTCGAAGTCCCTGAATATATCCTTTTTATTTTTATTTCAGACAACTTATACTGATGACTACGAATCAGACCTGGGTGGACTATGTGACAAAGAACTAGTGCGGCAGTTCAGTAAGACCTTCGAACCCCCTCTCTACTGGATCATCTTTGTTGTGGGGGCTTTGGGCAACCTACTGGTCGTCTGTATCTTCACAACTGTGAGAAACCGGCTCAAAACCATGACTGACGTCTACCTGCTGAACCTTGCAGTGGCTGATCTTCTCTTCCTTGGCACATTGCCTTTCTGGGCAACAAATGCCGCTCAAGGCTGGGTGTTCAGCCAGGCCATTTGCAAAGGAGTTTCTGCAGTCTACAAGATTAACTTCTTTGCCAGCATGCTCTTACTCACTTGCATTAGCGTGGACCGTTACATCGCCATCGTCCACGTAACCGAAGCACACAACTACAAAATCAAACGCATGCTGTATAGTAAGATAACTTGTGTGTTTGTGTGGCTCACCTCTTGCCTCTTAGCTCTACCAGAATTTCTTTTTGCCGAAGTCAAAAATATAAGCCACCAGCTCAGCTCCTGTGTCCTGGTATACTCAATCATAGACAACAACCATACTAAAGTTTTGGTGTTGGTTTTACAGATTTGTTTTGGCTTCCTACTCCCATTGCTGGTCATTGTTTTATGTTACTCAGTCATTATTCGTAAACTCATGCTGGCTCGAAGCTTTGAAAAACACAAAGCTCTGAGGGTCATCTTTGCAGTTGTGGCTGCTTTTGTTCTCTCACAGTTGCCGTTAAATGGATATCTGATTATAGAAGCAGGCCAAGCCAACAATGCCACAATAACGAGCTGTGAAGTCGCCCAAAGTTTAGATATGGCTGGGCAAATTGTGAAATGTCTTGCCTACACACATTGTTGCTTGAATCCTATTCTGTACGTCTTTATCGGGGTTCGGTTCCGGAAGGATCTCTTGAGCCTGCTTCAGCGCATGTCCTGTAGCCTAGGACTGGCCAACAACAGCAAACTCCAACAAGTTCCCAAGAGGCCTTCTGTTATGTCCGACACTGACACGACCCCTGTTTTTTCTTTATAGACCTGTCTACTGTACTTACTGTATCGACAACTTTTTCAAAAGCTTTGTCTTCATCTACAGTGTTTCATTTACATGTTAATTGCATGATATACTTATTTTTCAGAGTTATATGTCCTTATAACCACACACATTATTGTGCAAGGTCTATGAAATGTTTTTTTTCATGGTACTATTCCTGTACAGTTCTCTGGGAGTACATGATGGGATATTGTGGAGATTTATGTGCATAAATTCTGTTCATAAGCATCAATTTTGAGGATGATTCCTGTTAGAGCAGTAAAATGTGTCCTAGAGGTATACTATTATGCTTTTCATACATTTCTAGTAAAAAATATTGTAAAGTGTACATATAATTTGAGAATTTGTTGAGTGTAATGGATTTCATTTTGCATTAAAAAAGTGGGATAATAACATGTTGAGTTCTGATTTTTACATTTTTTTAATTTTATAAACTCTATTTTCTCATGGGTGATTCATCAACTATAAAGCCACCTTTGGTACGTGAACCTTTAGAAAACTCTCTCAAAACATTTTTTTTTTTTTTTTACATTCTTACAAGTTTAAATTGTCTACTTAAACTGTTGGTTGTAGAAGAACTGTGAGACAATAAACATTTTTGCAAAACTTTCTCAATAAATATTAGAACTGTCTATGATTATTTCAGTCAAGTCAAGTCAAGTCACCTTTATTTATATAGCGCTTTTTACAATACAGATTGTATCAAAGCAGCTTCACAGTGATAACATGAAAATAATACAAAAAAAAACATTGCATCATCGTCCACCTTAAGGCAGATCTATGATATAGTTGAATATTAAATGTCCCCACTAAGCAAGCCAGAAGGTAAGGCAACAGCGGCAAGGAACCAAAACTCCATCAGGTGACAGAATGGAGAAGAAAAAAACCTTGGGAGAACCCAGGCTCAGTCGGGGGCCAGTTCTCCTCTGGCCAATGAGTGAACAGTGTATGATCATGATTCAGAAGCATAACAGGTCAGAAGTTCAGAATGAATCAGAGTATTTGTTCAGTTCCGGTTGGTTGATGTCGGAGTGGAGAGGAGGAGAGACTGGTTGACACTTCAGGCAGCGGCGTCGTCGTGTCCTGGCGCTGGTCCTTCATCAGATCTGGATCCGGCCTGGTTCCGGTGGACAGCGGTAAACCTCGGGATAGACAGAGAGACTAATATTAGCTTAGACGGCATCCTTCTTATGATGTACCAAGTACATCAGGATTTACGGGAAGTGTTCCTGGTCCCGGCTGTTCTAAACTATGCAGCCTAACATTGAATTATAGAAGTCTATAATGTGTTATGTGTATGGTAGGCCGAAGAGATGTGTTTTTAGTCTAGATTTGAACTGACAGAGTGTGTCTGCTTCCCGGACAATGTTAGGAAGACTGTTCCAAAGTTTTGGTGCTAAATAGGAAAAGGATCTACCGCCAGCAGTCGATTTTGATATTCTAGGTATTATTAACTGGCCGGAATTTTGAGATCGCAGTAGACGTGAAGGACTATAATGCGTTAAGAGCTCGCTCAAGTACTGCGGAGCTAAACCATTTAGTGCTTTGTAAGTGATCAGCAATATTTTCAGTATAAATTACATCACTTAAATTCATAAATTTCTCCCAAAATACATACAAGTGCCTAGTGAACTGGGAGAAGAATAGAGTAAACGTTACAATGTTTCCTACACAATGTGTATACAGTATGCAATGAAAAAACACTTCAACAAATTATAGCCTAATTGAAATATTATTATTGCAGCTTCCATAGACATCATCAGTGTATGGAATTTGTATTTAACAAATTATACGGGTTAATTTATGACTGTACAAACAGATGGTGTGCCACAAGACACAACCGCAAGAAATAAATGGCATGAATACAGCTTGTTGATAGAATCTCCCAGAAAGCTTGCTAGAAATCCTACTTGGTTCTGAAAATAATTTGTTGGGATATATCCGGATTCACCTGGAAAGTAGATATATAAAAGTGTTTCATGTTTTAAAAGGATAATTCATCCAGAAATTAAAATGGTTATAATTTACTTCCCTTCATGTCGTTCCAGACCGTATAATTTTCTTTGTTCTGTGGAACACAAAAGATTAATAAAAATGTTATTAATATCCATGCCCTGGTTTTAAAAACACATTTCAATAATATTTCCAATACAAATTTTGCTAATAATTTTTTCTGTTAATAATGATCTTGCTCCTAAACAAATTATCATACATGATTTTCAAGGCCCCCAGGTTTTGTTTTTGTTCAATAAGCCACGTTTTTTAGCTGTGTGTAACGTATTTTCTGTGGTAATTGAAAGGTTTCGGAATGTGGCTTCTGTGCACTGCCATGTCTTCACTATGACTGTTATGTCTTGTGTAGATTGAGAAAACGTTGAATAATGAAAAAAGGTCTGGTTGGCAAGCACTGTGGGTTATGGTAAAGCAAAAGTGACAGCAGTTTCAGATGGTTTTAGATTCTTAATGATACCATGCATGCAGAGTATATTGCAATGACATATCAGCTGCCACAGCAGAAATATGGAACTGTAGGGAAATGCCATTGTAACGTGCGTCATTGCGCGAGGGTATAGGCCGGATCGCTGTAGGTTAATACTCAACAGGATTTGATGCAGAGATACACCTTCACAATTTTGGTTTAACAACCAGAAGTCCATGTATGCTCAAGATAATCATGAAGCTTAATTTAATCTTTCAAAAATGCAAACACTTCTCATTTGTTAACATTAGTTAATTAAAAATAAATTACCATAAACTAACAATGAGCAATATATTTAAAAACTTTTATTAACCTTTCTTAACGTTAGTTAACATTTTCATGTTCATGTTAGTTCACAAATGTTTTTAGTTCACAAAACTTTTGATCTTAAAGGGCACCTATTTTGCAAAATTCACTTTTACATGGCGTTTGAACATAAATGTGTGTTGGCAGTGTGTGTATACAACCACCCTATAATGATAAAAATCCACCCAGTGCTTTTTTGAAAATCCCCATAAATCATAAAGCACTGTCTCAGAACAAGCTGTTCTCAGATTCAGGGCAATGTGACATAGATTTGCACAATCCCCTCCCACGACTGTTGACTGACACTGCAGTTTGAGCGTAGACCAGCGCAGACCCGCCCTGAGTGAGCTAAACGCCCTGAGTGAGCAAAGTCCGCCATTGTTTAGACGCTGGAGCAGCTGTAGACAAGAATGTCTTCTAAAGCGATTGAGATGTTTTGTTGTTGGATGTAAGAATGAACATAGCAGTCTTCATTTACTCTCGTTGTTACTCGAGGATGGATCAGTATAACTGTTCGTGATCCAGCTTACAGTCTCCGGAGCGACAGGCCTAATGTCACTGACCACGGCAGAAATGAAAGTGAGAGTGTGCACTCTATGACAGCTCATCGAGTCGTTTTATAGATATAGTTTACCAGTTTATTAAGCACTGAAAAGGTGTGTATATATTTGTTTAATGTTAGTTGTATCAAGAGTTTTGTGTACTTCGCTGTGTATGTTCATGATAATGAAAGGGAGAGAGAGTTTATGGATAAGACTTTAATGCGCACTTCTTATACTATATGTTTCTTATACTATATGTTCTTATATTATATGTTTATTCAGCTCTTACAGTGATTTTCTGGAGTAAAACTACTTGGTTACTATTGTAACCTCAGTTCCCTGAGAGTAGGGAACGAGTATTGCGTGGCTATACGCAGTGGGGAAACTCTTTTTCCTCGATTTACTAAAGCCTATAATGTAAAATGTATTTTGCAGCTGCACAGCTAGCACAGTGAGTATCTGGCTCACTCATTGAATGTGCTGCGGCAACTGCACATCCAATGGCACGAGCGCCTCTAGCATCGCATCATATCGCGTCAGAGCCCGCCTAGGGGGCGCGGCCTTAACCTATATTAGTAATATTATTGAATATATAACCTATATTAAATAATATTACTTTATTAATGGTTTAAAAATTAAACCATTTTTAGCAGGTTTAAACGACTAAAGCGACAACTTGCCAAGCTACTATAGTGCGGCCGGCTACGCAATACTCGTTCCCTACTCTCAGGGAACTGAGGTTACGATAGTAACCGAGTAGTTACCTTTCGAACGGTCACATAATACTGCATAGCTATACGCAGTGGGGACGCCATGCAAAACGTACTGGTCTCCCTTGAACGTGACAGGAGAGGGCGTTTGAGCAGGAGAAAGTGAAACACACGGGGACGTGTTCGGCGTGCGCTCACTAATCTCCACGCTCTCAGGATGCCGTTGGCTGCGGCGCTTCATCTTCCTTGGCCGAAGTAGAGCTGGGAAAGGAAGAGTGGGGGAAGCAGCATCACCGTCTGGTGAGAGAGCTAGCCGTGTCCGCAGCACAGAGATGGGCATGCTCTCACAGACAGAGCAGCCGCCGGCAGAGAGTGCAGTCTCAGCATGGTCGATTCCCAGGCATGAGATGCAGCTTGTGTGTCCATCTGCCTCGTGTAGATTGCATCCGCACGTGGCACAAGAGGAGAGAGGCATTTGGAACAATGCTCACGCTCTTAATCACAGATAAATAGAAAAAAGGATATGCGTTGATAGCCACAGGTGAACGCCGGCCAGAGAGACGACTTCTGGTCTGAAGGCGTAGTCCACTGAGTGCTGCTCGCTCAGGCTGAAAAGGGGCTTGTTTGACAGCGAAGGCTCCCAAGGTTTCAGAGATGTGAAGTTGTCGCTGAAGGAGTGAAATCTGCTGAATTGGTGTTTTTCGGGGACTAATATAGGCTAAGGCACTTGGTGGGCTCTGCCGTGATATGGCGAGATGGTAGTTCATTGGCTCAGAGGCGCCCGTGTTATTGGATGTGCAGTTGCTGCAGCACAGCCAATGAGTGAGCCAGACAAAATGTGTTTTACATTATAGGCTTTAGTAAATCGAGGAAAAGGAGTTTCCCCACTGCGTATAGCTACGCAATACAAAATGACCGTTCGAAATGGAACTGACGCTTCATCTTGTGTGTGATGTACAATAAACTTCATTGAACTCATCAGTATATTTTTGGCCATCATTCGGACACGGTCCGCTACAGCAGGCTTGTATTAATAGTGGATAAAAGCAGATGACGAATACATTATAACCGCAATTAAACTAAACTATACCTGTTCTATTTCCATACAGCATATATTCTCTGGCTCTGTGAGGATTATTGTGCGACTGATGAACACCGGTACTGAGAGTTTCTGTTTTGATATTATCATTCCGTGAGATGAGATTGGTCTGACACTGAGTTCGAGCTCGTGAAGCTCCACCCTCTGGGCCGGCAGCAGCATCTCATTTGCATTTAAAGGGATACACACTAAAACTGTGCGTCAAACTGAGGCCCAAAAAGTGACAATTTAAACAAGCTGTAAAAAAATATCTGTTGGGTATTTTAACCCTCTGGGGTCGGCAATCACGCCGGCGTGATCTGCTCGCTTTTTTTCTTACCAGAGCAAAACAGACTCAAAATACTCTTGATTTTGATCTTACATATAAGTGTTACACATCATTCTAAATTCATGTCTTCTTTTATTTGTGTACACTCATAATAAAAACTAAATGTTGTGTTTTTCGTAAAATAAAGAAAATTAAAGCTGCAAGCAGCGATTGTGGGCCCAAGCCGGTGGCACCGCCACCCTGGTGCCACCGGCTTGGGCCCGCAATCGCTGCTTGCAGCTTTAATTATATATATATATATATATATATATATATATATAAACGCCACCCCCGGTGCCTTTAGGGTTCCTGTGCACAACGGCAATAACGTAACTCCGCTTTGACTGTCCAGAAGAAGTCTGCTTTAGAGCTTGCATCAGTGTGGGTTCTGCAAAAGTGTTTATCGAGGGCACATATCAACCCCGAAGTATGCGTGAGCACCCTTCTGAAACCTAAAATGAAAAATTAGACACCCTACAGTCTCATGGACTTAACCGACACATGAAATCAGCAGCCATTATAAGTACACAAGACCAAAAATTCATATGAAGTGTGGTATATATATATATATATATATATATATATATATATATATGACACAGAGAATTGTACTTGCCTGATCTGATTAGAACAGTGAAAAAATCAAATAAAAAAATTACTAGGGAATCACTAAAACGAGAGAATTGTTCAGATTTTATGATCCTCAAAATATTCCACAACAAATCCTTTATATTGATATTTAGAACAGAACAAGAATAAAAAAATAACTATAAATAAGCCAAAACTAAAGAAAACAAAAACGAAAGTAAGAGGTGTTGGGCTCATGTAACTCTCTCAAATTCAAAATGTTTCAACATTTGCATGCATTTGGATGCTAAACTATTCTTTATCATAGGCTTTGTACTTCACTCACATTCCAGTATCACAACACATACTTCACAACACATTCCAATGTTTCGCCTTGTTATGAATCGAAACTAGATTGTATGTTCAAGTGTATGTTTGTGTATGTATGTAAATATATGAAATGTGTGCTTGTTAACTGTGATGATCGATATGTTGTTGTAATGTCATTTTTTAGAATGGAGCCCAGGAAGACTAGCTGATTGCACAGACTTTCAGCTAATGGGATCCTTAAAAATAAACAAACAAACAAACAATATCGACGGGTGAAAAAATCATCCTCTTCACACGCTCAACAATGTACTTGCAAACATCACAAGTAGAGCGGTGCTTAAGCTGAACGGTACGAATTGTACTACTGACTATTTAAACAGAGCAGTGTCATTTTTATATGTTAGGTTGACTACTTTATGACGACTATAATGAACAGGCTGCGATGTCAAGATTGCAATGCTGGTATATGTTGTATGACAAGAAATGAAAACCAATGCAATATGATGAATGTCCAAAAGATGGCACCGACAGACTGTTTTTAAATGAGGTTGGATAAATATTTTTTGCTTTTAAACTGTGTGTGTGTGTGTGTGTGTGTGTGTTTTCTCGCCATAAATTTGTTTCCTCGCCACGGCCAAACCGTTCGAGATATCAAAAATCCGTCCGCAATTTAGCATCCTAAATGTCTTTACTTCATGCTGACCGAGTTTGGCGGCGATTTAATTAATTTTCTAGGAGGAGTATATCAAATTCCAGGGGCATGCATTTTTCAATCAACCCATAATAGCCGACTTCCTGTTGGGCTGGCGTAAAACTTGACCCAGGGAAGCATGTTTGATATATGGACCAAGTTTTCAAGGGGGCGCTGTTGAGCTCCCCTGCCACGCCCGGGTACCAGCTTCAGCCCGCCGGCGCCGTGTGCAAAGTTTCAAGAGTTTTTGAGCACGTTAAGGCCCCCAAAAGACCCTGAAACCTTGAAAAACAAACATTAAATCCCTCACACCCCCACAGAGACAGAGAGAGAGAGAGGGAGGGGGGGTGAAAATCCTCCAGAAATTCACATTAAAACCAAAACATCTGACTTCCTGTTGGTCGGAGCTAATGACTGTAAATTAGAAAGTTGTCCAGCTCGAGGAGAAGAATATATGTACCGATTTTTGTTACTGTAGGTAAAACTAATACCCCATTTTTGACTAAAGGTGGCGCTACTGAACCCCTTACCATGCCCTTTTCTGAAACTTTGCACACGTGTACTGGCAAGTAAATGTGATGTGTCTGTTGAGTTTTATGCAATTTGAAGCATGTTAAGAGTCTCAAAAGCATCAAAAAAGAATATTAAAGTTTGATGTGTTGCCATGGAAACATCATTAAAGATATCAATAATCCTTTCACACGTCTGAATCTGCCGTGTGTTCACATTATACAGATAAAGTTTTGAGCAATTCGGTTAAAAATAAGAGGGTGATTTCAAAGCATTTTGAAAGTGACACACTTCCTGCTGCCAGTTGGTGGCGCTATAACTTTGACTCACAATAGTCACATCCATGTGATCGGCCTCTTACAGCGAACACACTGCTGAAGTTTCATCAAGATCAATTAATGTATGAGGATGTTATAACACATTTCCTGTTTCCAATATTCGCCATAAATTCGTTTCCTCGCCACGGCCGAGATATCAAAAATACCCTGGCAATTTATCATCCTCCATGTCTTGACTTCATGCTGACCGAGTTTCGTGGTCATCGGATGAATTCTCTAGGAGAAGTGTTTCAAATGCCAGAACATACAACCCATAATAGCCGACTTCCTGTTGGACTGGCGTAAAACTTAGAGCACGAAAGTTGTTCGGCCCGATGAGATCTACATGTGTACCGAGTTTCATATTATTACATGCAAGCGTGTTTGATATATAGACATGTTTTTGAATCCCATTCCAGGGGGCGCTGCCGAGCGAAATCTGACATTTGTGCAAAGTTTCAAGAGTTTTTGAGCACGTTAAGGCCCCCAAAAGTGCCCAAAAGGTAGTAAAATAATAATAATAATAAAGAAGAAGAAGAAGAATCCCAAGGAAAACAATAGGGCCTTCGCCTTTTCAATGTCACGAACACACACAGGAAAAGGTAGATCCAATAGCAGTAATTTATTATGGGGAATTCGTACTCACATCAGTCCAGGCAAGGGTCAAAATCCAGAAAAGCAATCCAACAGACACAAGAAACAGGCAGAAACAGGAACGGAAGTGTGGGGACATTAAACAAGGACTCCGTGACAAACACTGAAACAGACAGGGTATATATACACAAGTGCAAACAAGGTGACGAGAGACAGCTGAAGGAAATTAACAATCAGTGACAGACAGGATTATGGGAAGTGTAGTGAAAATGCCTAGACACCGTGAAAACTGAGACCTCTAATGTTAAACCCAGGGAACCACCAGACACTGTGACATAACCTCCCCTCTACGGAGCGGCTACCAGACGCTCCAAGACCACAAGAAACAAACAAAACAAGAGTCCAAGCGGGAGGTGGAAAGGCGGAGGATCAGGGGGTGGGATGGGGGGCCAGGTCCATGGAGGGGAACAGGAACAAGGGGGAACGGCTTAAGCGGCGGCCAGGGCAAAACAGACAGTCCATCGGGCGGCCAGGGCGAAGCAGACAGTCCATCGGGCGGCCAGGGCGGTGAAGACCCCTCGGGCGGCCAGGGCGGTGAAGACCCCTCGGGCGGCCAGGGCGGTGAAGACCCCTCGGGCGGCCAGGGCGGTGAAGACCCCTCGGGCGGCCAGGGCGGTGAAGACCCCTCGGGCGGCCAGGGCGGTGAAGACCCCTCGGGCGGCCACGGCGGTGAAGACCCCTCGGGCGGCCACGGCGGTGAAGACCCCTCGGGCGGCCACGGCGGTGAAGACCCCTCGGGCGGCCACGGCGGTGAAGACCCCTCGGGCGGCCACGGCGGTGAAGACCCCTCGGGCGGCCACGGCGGAGACGACCAGGGTGAAGCCGACCACTCGGGCGGCCATGGCGGTGAAGACCAAGGCGGAACAGAGACAGACCCTGGTTCAGGAACTGCGACAGACGACACCGGCTCAGGAACTGGGACAGACACCACCGGCTCAGGAACTGGGACAGACACCACCGGCTCAGGAACTGCGACAGACGACACCGGCTCAGGAACTGGGACAGACACCACCGGCTCAGGAACTGGAACAGACACCACCGGCTCAGGCTCGGCAGATGTGACGTGAGCAGACACTGGCTCCGGCTCTGGAACAGCAGACACTGGCTCCGGCTCTGGAACAGCAGACACTGGCTCCCGCTCTGGAACAGCGGACACTGGCTCCGGCTCTGGAACAGCGGACACTGGCTCCGGCTCTGGAACAGCAGACACTGGCTCCGGCTCTGGAACAGCAGACACTGGCTCCGGCTCTGGAACAGCAGACACTGGCTCCGGCTCTGGAACAGCAGACACTGGCTCCCGCTCTGGAACAGCGGACACTGGCTCCGGCTCTGGAACAGCGGACACTGGCTCCGGCTCTGGAACAGCAGACACTGGCTCCGGCTCTGGAACAGCAGACACTGGCTCCGGCTCTGGAACAGCAGACACTGGCTCCGGCTCTGGAACAGCAGACACTGGCTCCGGCTCTGGAACAGCAGACACTGGCTCCGGCTCTGGAACAGCAGACACTGGCTCCGGCTCTGGAACAGCAGACACTGGCTCCGGCTCTGGAACAGCAGACACTGGCTCCGGCTCTGGAACAGCAGACACTGGCTCCGGCTCTGGAACAGCAGACACTGGCTCCGGCTCTGGAACAGCAGACACTGGCTCCGGCTCTGGAACAGCAGACACTGGCTCCGGCTCTGGAACAGCAGACACTGGCTCAGGAACTGCAACAGACACCACCGGCTCAGGAACTGCAACAGACACCACCGGCTCAGGAACTGCAACAGACACCACCGGCTCAGGAACTGCAACAGACACCACCGGCTCAGGAACTGCAACAGACACCACCGGCTCAGGAACTGCAACAGACACCACCGGCTCAGGAACTGCAACAGACACCACCGGCTCAGGAACTGCAACAGACACCACCGGCTCAGGAACTGCAACAGACACCACCGGCTCAGGAACTGCAACAGACACCACCGGCTCAGGAACTGCAACAGACACCACCGGCTCAGGAACTGCAACAGACACCACCGGCTCAGGAACTGCAACAGACACCACCGGCTCAGGAACTGCAACAGACACCACCGGCTCAGGAACTGCAACAGACACCACCGGCTCAGGAACAGGCTCGGGGGGCGTGGCGCTCAGCTCAGGCTCGGCGGGCGTGACGTGAAGCTCAGATTTGGCAGACGTGTGCTTCCTCCATGCATGCAGAACCGCTACTGCGTAAAAGAGGAACACTGCCCTCTTGGCTGTGGCCGGACTTATGGTGGGCAGTTCCGAGACGACAGCGGGCTGCACGGGAACGACCTCCGGGACAACAGCGGACTGCACAGGGACGACAGCGGGCTGCACGGGCACGGCCTCCTGGATGACAGCGGACTGCACGGGGACGACAGCGGGCTGCACGGGCACGGCCTCTGGGACGACAGCGGGCTGCACAGGAACGGCCTCTGGGACGACAGCGGGCTGTACGGGGACGACCTCCAGGATGACAGCGGGATGCACGAGGACGACCTCTGGGACCATCGGACTTGGGACCACCAGACCCGACTCAGGAACGGATACTGGCTCCGGCTCTGGAACAGCAGATACCGAAGGTCTGAAGGACGTCTCCAGGATCCGAGCCAAACGCTCCAAATAACCCCCGGCCATGAGGATGGGCATCTCCAGATCTGTCTCCGGCTGGGCAGACGTGACGCGAACGGTCTCTGGCTGGGCAGACGGGACGCGAACAGTCTCTGACTGGGCAGACGGGACGCGAACAGTCTCTGACTGGGCAGACGGGACGCGAACAGTCTCTGACTGGGCAGACGGGACGCGAACAGTCTCTGACTGGGCAGACGGGACGCGAACAGTCTCTGACTGGGCAGACGGGACGTGAACAGTCTCTGACTGGGCAGACGGGACGTGAACAGTCTCTGACTGGGCAGACGGGACGTGAACAGTCTCTGACTGGGCAGACGGGACGTGAACAGTCTCTGACTGGGCAGACGGGACGTGAACAGTCTCTGACTGGGCAGACGGGACGTGAACAGTCTCTGACTGGGCAGACGGGACGTGAACAGTCTCTGACTGGGCAGACGGGACGACAGCGGGCTGTTTGTGGACGGCCTCCGAGACGACAGCGGGCTGTTCGGGGACGGCCTCCGGGACGACGGCCTCCGGGTCCTTGGGGAGGCTAAAAGTCTTCCTCCTCCTCCGACGGAAACGTGCAGGCTCTGGACTGGACGGGCACCACGGCGAACAGTTCTCTGGGCTGGGCGGAATCAGCGGCGGATGGAACTCTGGGCTGGACCTCACCAACCCAGGGCCGAAGAGGGGCCAGAGTGGAGAATGGTGTCTTGATTCCTCTCGACCACCTCCTCCACTGCGGCCTCCACGGGTACCGCGAAACTTGACCAATCGGGTCCCCTCAAAAAATTCTCTTCTCTCCCGCTCAGTGGCTGGGGAAGAGATATTGCGAGACATACCGCTGGATCTTGTTGTGACGGAGTCCTTCTGTCACGAACACACACAGGAAAAGGTAGATCCAATAGCAGTAATTTATTATGGGGAATTCGTACTCACATCAGTCCAGGCAAGGGTCAAAATCCAGAAAAGCAATCCAACAGACACAAGAAACAGGCAGAAACAGGAACGGAAGTGTGGGGACATTAAACAAGGACTCCGTGACAAACACTGAAACAGACAGGGTATATATACACAAGTGCAAACAAGGTGACGAGAGACAGCTGAAGGAAATTAACAATCAGTGACAGACAGGATTATGGGAAGTGTAGTGAAAATGCCTAGACACCGTGAAAACTGAGACCTCTAATGTTAAACCCAGGGAACCACCAGACACTGTGACATTCAAGGCTTGGGCCCTAATAACAAATAATCCTTAGAAGAACAATAGGGCTCTGCGCCCTTTCAGGGCTTGGGCCCTAATAAACATGATGCGCGTTCTGCCGTCTCTCTCAATGTGAAGATCATTCTGAAACGCAACAGAAAATGACCTGTAAGTTCAGCGAATGTTTGTCACACACTTGAAACGTATGTCTTTACAACGCTTGGAGTCTCTATTTTTTAATGATGTAAATGATATAAAAAAATATATTCTCTGTTTAAGTAATCCGTATGAAAGCAACGACATGTACAGTTTCTCAAACGCATCCTAATTAACTCTAATGTGACCACACCCACGCACGCAAGAGTGATTGACATGCAAATCTCCACGTGAAGGAACGCCGGGCTGTTAACGCTCTCATTACCTCAAAACAAAGAAAAAGAGACTCCAGTAACTTACTCCTCTCTGCTTTTCGTCGAGTTTGGGAGACTGTGTTTGTGCAGTTCTGTCCTGTTTACCTTGGATTTACCTTAGAAGAATTAGAAGAACACGATTTGAAGATGAGAAAGATTTTTAAGGTAAGACATTTACCCATAATAGTTAACATGTTATTGTTATATAAACTTTACATTGTAGTAACTAGTCAAACTGGTCTAATAAATGTACGTTATGAAATAAGATTGGAGTAAAAACACGAAGCCTAATGTTTGGTGCGTTTTCTCAAGTATATAAATGTAGCTGCGTTTTGCTCTTGTATATAAATGTAGCATTAGGCTTCATGTTTTTACTCCAATATCATTTCATAACGTCATATCTAATGGAAACATTTGAAGTAACATATGATAATCCATATATTTTTCTAGTGTAGTGTTTCTGAAGTGTTAATTTTTAACGATTATAGGCCGCCTGCTATAGGCTATTGTTATTATTATTTTATGCAGCCCTACACGTATATGCCTACAAGGCACAACATACCCGGTGTTCATTTTCTCTATATATATATCATCTTTTTTTTTTACAGGGACCAGATGCCCTACTGATGCGTCCTGCTGACTTACAGGAAACATTCACATGAGACTCTGTACATGAACATGAAAAATCAAACACCTTGGAAATGACAGATATGTACTACTATGTTTCAGGAATGGCACAAATATGTGACTGTTCAAGTGTCTGTCTTTAGATTTAGTGTGTTCAGTAATGTGCCTTTTTGTCCTTTGTTGTGTATCTTTGGATTTGTCACAATCCACACACAAGAAACAGGGGTTAGATCCATAAGCAGTATAATAGGGTAATCCGTAATCATAAACAGTCCAGGCAGGGGTCAAAACCAAAGAAGCAATCCAAAACATAAAACAATACAAAACAGGCAACAAAGCAGTACTCGGAAGTGGTTTGATAATAGACAAGGACTCTGTGACAAACACTGAAACCATAGATATACATAATAAAGGCTAGGTGTCTTACGGCAGAGTCTCGGACGGCATCACCCGGTGGCCGTCTTGTCACAGGGAAGCTTTCTGTAAGGTAAGTGATCTGCACGAACACAAATACTCGGTAACACTTTACAATAAGGGTAGCCTGGGAAAACCCAGACCACTTCCGGCAAATTTAGATTTGCTCTGCAAGTGGGTCTGGCAAAGAGCCCATTGAAACCCATTTCCAATCCGTCAAAATCACGGCACCAATCAGAAACGTTGGGGCAGCTTTACACGATGACAACAGAGCAGCGACGGTGACGCAGATTTTGTACATTACAGAGATGGATGCCGCCGTGGAACATCACTCTTTCGAATCAGCTATCGCGTCTGTTTCAAGCGATTTAAAATTGTCATTTACAAAAACGGCAATAGTCGTCAGAAGCCATTGCTACATCTTCCTGAAAAACCCAAACAGAGATTTGCTGAGAGTCTCAGATGTTTCTCCGTCGCTCTGATTGGTTTTAGATCTATCCAATTGCGCCCAGAGCCATTTGAGCGACGTCCGTTGGTGACGCCCCTGTGGAAATGAATTGTCTATGGAGCTTTGCCAGACCCTAACTCAGTTACAACTGAGAGTGGTCTGGGTTTTCCCAGGCTACAATAAGGGTGCACTAATAAGCATTAATTCATGCTTAACTAATGCACAGATAATACTGAATTAATGTATTATTAATGATTATCTAAGCTATTCATTAATGATTGCCTCATTAGCACTAATGAAGAGTATGTCTGGTTAATATATTAGTTCATATATGAATTGTTATTAATTAAATATGTAAGTGTGTATTAATTCCATAATACCTTATTTTATTAACTAATAGTGTTAATTAATTTGTTAATTACCACAATGAGCCAAAGCCTTATATTTCAACTTCCAGATAATACAGGTAAACTAATATGCATTAATACATATTAATTACAGCATTAGTAGTGTGTCAATTACTACAATGTTTTTGGAAACCAGTGTTTAATAAACAGCTTTTATAAACTCTAGTGATGGTCATTAATGATTAATTAATCATTAGCTAACAATCATTATGTTGTGACTTTACTTGTTGAGGCACATCATTATTAACTCATCATCTAGTAATTGTAGTAATTGACACAATACTAATGCTGTAATTAATAATGTATTAATGCATATTAGGCTCATTGTGGTAATTAACAAATTAATGAACACTATTTGTTAATAAAATTAGTGATTATGGAATTAATCCACAATTACATATTTAATTAATAACAATTCATATATGAACTAATATATTAACCAGACAGACTCTTCATTAGTTGCTAATTAGGCAATCATTAATGAATAGCTTAGATAATCATTAGTAATACATTAATTCAGTATTATCTGTGCATTAGTTAAGCATGAATTAATGCTTATAAGTGCACCCTTATTGTAAAGTGTTACCAAATATCTCGCTGAAATCTTGACGGATTTACAAACGGTTTGGTTTCTTACAAATGTTATTAACGTGGCTATAATTCTGGATGCTTGAACATGTTGGAATATATAATATTATAATTATTCACAAGTACGCAGTGTCATAACTACATCTCTGGCGTTTATAATAAACCAACCCGTTTGGAAATCGGTAGAAAATTTAGCAAGTTATGGTTATTTAAAAAGTACATGCACCATTAAAACAATGTTACCAGTGAGCGAGCCCCCTGTGGCAAGATGGCCGCTGTGTGCGGACGTCGACCTCCATTGACCAGCAGCGCGGACGAGACATCTAGCCTTTATTATATGATATCTATGACTGAAACAACCAGGGTATATATACACAGAACTAACAATGTAACAGGGAACAGCTGGGAACAATGATGACGGGGAACAGCTGAGTGCAGCCCCTTCGTCAGATCTGGATACAGCCTGGATCCGGCAGGCTGCGGGAAAACCTCGGGATAAACAAAGACACTACAATTAGCGTAGATGCCATTATTCTTATGATGTAATGAGTACATCAGGATTTAAGGGAAGTGTTCCCAGTTCCGGCTGACCGAATCTATGCAGCCTAACATTGAATTATAGAAGTCAATAATGTATTATGTGAATGCTAGGTCAAAGAGATGTGTCTTTAATCTAGCTTTGAACTGACAGAGTGTGTCAATAGACATGAATGACTATAATGCGTTAAGAGCTCGCTCAAGTACTGCGGAGCTAAACCATTTAGTGCTTTGTAAGTAATCAGCAATATTTTAAAATGTATACGATGTTTAATACTGAGCCAATGCAGTGTTGACAGAACCGGGCTAATATGTTCATACTTCCTGGTTCTAGTAAGAACTCTAGCTGCTGCTTTTTGGACCAGTTGTAGTTTGTTTATTATGCGTGCAGGGCAACCACCCATTAGAGCATTACTGTTACGAAACTGCTCCGAGACTAGAAGGTGAGATCCAAATGCAGCTTTATTATATGGGGCAATCCAGACACGTAATCCAAAGAACAGGCGAGAGGTCAAAGCACAGGTAGGCAGTCCAAACTAAGAAACAAAGAAACAAAACAGGCAGGGGTCAGAGGCAAAAGAGTAATCCACAGAACAGGCAATAAATCCAAAAACCAAGAGACATGAAACCAGGGAAACGCTCGGAAATGCAGTGCAACAACATACAAGACTTTGCGGTGAGTGAATGAAATAACATGGTATAAAAAGACAGACTAACAGGATGATGAGACAGGTGAATGCAACCAGTGAATGAGGTACAGGTGAATGTGATCAATGGTAAGTGATGATGAGTCCGGGGAGTGAGTATGGGAAATGTAGTTTGTGAGTGATAGTCTTATGTGGAGTGCCCTCTGGTGGCTCTCAAGGGCACTCCAGCTGGTGACCGTTACAATTACAATAATCTAGCCTTGAGGTCATGAACGCATTAACTAACTGTTCTGCATTTTTCATTGAAAGCATATGTCGTAATTTTGATTTTTTTTTTTAAGATGGAAGAAGGAAGTTTTACAGATGCTAGAAACATGGCTTTCAAATGATTGGTATCAATGAGGACAGTTTTCTAGGTTAGTACGTGGAGAGGTTTTTGGTCCAATCATTAGAAACTCTGTTTATTCAGAAGTAAATTGAAGGAAATTACGAGTCATCCAAATTTTTATATCAGCTATGCATTCGGGTAAGTTTTTGAATTGGCAAGTTTTGCACGAAGAGATCTAGAGCTGAGTATCATCGGCTCAGGCCACCATACAAACTTTAATCAAAGAATTTGTACTGGCAAAGTTAGTACTGGCTGCAGATGAAGTCCTAATTGTTGGTGATTTTAATATCCATGTAGATAATGAAAAAAATCGCATTGGGATTGGCAACACGTGTCAGAACCCACTCATTGTCATAAACATACTTTAGAACTAATATTGTCACATGGAATCAATGTTGATGGCGTTGAAATTCTGCAACATAGCGATTGTTACAAGGTGGTTGGTTGCAGCAGGGATGAAACAGGATCTAAGTGCAGCAGCTTTATTCAAAAACAAACTCAGAACTTCACAAACAATCTCAGGAACAATAACAATAACAGAACAAACAACTTACTGCAACGAAGAACTGAAAGAAACACAAGGCTTAAATAAACAGCAAACAGATGAATTAATGAGACACACCTGAACTGAAACTCTGATTGACAGTTCTCTAACAAACACGGTAAGCATTTCTGGTGTACAGCATTCTCACTTTTTACTTTTACTCATTGTGATGACTACCTCAAAAAGTGCTAAAGTATTTTAGAAATACTTTCTGAATTTCTGAGGTTCAGTTCAGAAGGGATGTCTCCAGAAGGAGTTCTAGAAAAGTTCCCATATTTCAGTAATTCACTAAATATTGTCGTTATGGTGTTAGCATAGATGCACAGCATTAGCATGTGTACTGAACATTGTTGACATGATTGACAGTTTCCTGTCATGAGAAGAAAGTAAAGCGGAGAGGGTGAGAAAGTGAACGAGATAGAGAAAGACAGTGGAGTGTGACAGAGAGAAAGCAGAGGGATAGGTGTTGAAGCTGCTGTGGTCTCACCTGAAGGCTGCAGGATACAGCCTCTCTCTAAACCTTCTAAACCTCAATAACATCATACTTGTTTGTCTCGTGCTTTGGAAAAAGAATGTTATCAATACCACAAAGAAAAATACACAACGACATTTCAAAAAATTGCAATGAATATTGATCAATTTATCTTATGAGTTTATAAATTGTAACCACTTTAGTGAGAAATAAAATTTATAGGGCCTATATATTTTTTTTGGTTACAAGATTATATTTACATTACATTTACATGCATAATTAACATTAGTTTACTACATTAGTAAACATGAGCAAAAAAATATTACAATACTTGAACAATAAACAATACTTCTACAGCATTTATTAATCTACGAGTGCGTGCACATACCAAAGTGACGTTGGCACCGAACAACCAATCACGTTCGATATGGATAGAGCGAGAGCGATATATTTTTCCGCAGAGGAGCAAGAGATAATCATTCAGAATAACGATGATTTTAAACATGTATTTCAAGCTCAGAGCAATATGGTCTCTGCTGCCAAAGCAAGAGAAGACTGTTGGAGAAAGATTGCGGATTGCGTTAATGCGTAAGTTGTATGTATGTATGTGTATGTGCGTGTAATATAGCCTGCCCTATATTTTTATAATATATACAAAATTTGCATGTATATACTAAGAATTATTAATATTCATTGATTTTAAATGCAACTCCAAACGTTCTTTGGCAGCAGATACAGACAAAATATAATTCAAAGTGGTGAGTATTTACCACAACCTTTTATTATTTGTTGTGAACATTTAATCACAAACACTTGTTTGCAGCAAAAGTGGGTTATGAGCAGCAATAAGGGACGGCCGATTATGGATGGGATTACAGGCGCTGTATAATCTGACCCTGGTGCTGGGTTCCTATAAGCAAGTAACACTGGGTATGTGTGCGATACATTACTACTTTTTTAAGTTTTAAATATGGCTGACTGTACGTTCTGCAGTAGAGGGAAATGCAGTGTCCCTGTTGAAGTCAGCACACATGCACACAGTCTCCCACACAGAGGTCAGCATGCAGCAGACAGAACACTAGAAACATACTTTACAACAGTTATGCTTTATACTGGCCTACTTTATATATTAAAGGGATACTTCACCTCTGGAAAGATGAATGTGTATTTAAAATGGGTCATTTATGTAGAAGAAATGTGAAATTATTTTTGAATTTGGAGCCTTCTAGACTGAGAAAAGCCAGAAAATGTATTTTTGGCTTATGGGGATGAAAGACAACAACTCCCAGAATGCACTTGCTTCGTTGCCCTAGGAGGCCACGCCTACCTGTAAGAGATCGCAGTAAACAAGGCTATGCTACTAGTGAGTCTCCGTGAGTCTGCCCGGTATTTTGATGTCGCCCAAAATGTCCAGGATTCGGCTTTTGCTTTCTACAGTCGCCATTCATCATGTTTACTGTGACGAGCAGAAACGAGACTGACGGCCGCGGGAGAACGACGCGAGGCCGGTGGCGTGATTACTGATGAGCGGCGCCTGTGAGACGCATCGGCCTCGTATCTCTCACGGAGGAGCGGGAATTTTCTTAGCAATGTTAAAACGCACATCAACCGATCACTTGTTTAGCGTTCATGTAAACACTACATTCAGATTCACCAATCGGAATGAATTCAGTTAGATTGAAACAAAAGGTGTGCATGTAAACAATGAATGCAACTGCAGAAAGCAAAAGCCGAATCCTGGACATTTTGGACGATCTCGACGGCCGGACATGTCCGGGAAAAAGAGGATGGTAACCCCTACTACTCAGCTTTCTCCACAGAATAAGAAACTGTTAGCTTAGCTTCCAATAAAAGATGGCTGACACTATATGTACATTCTGTGAGTGAGATCCCTCCCTCTATGGGCGGGTTGAAAACATGCGGAACAGCGCATTCTACTGGATAAATGATGAGCTAGTGTTTGTAGTCTTACCCGTATTCAAAGAAATTGGACTTCCTGCGTTTTTATGATGCAAAATGATGATTTTTTTGTCATAAAAAGCAGGAAGTGGAACACTTAAATCCTTATTTCTCCCATCTCATGGGAAAATAAGGGAATAAACCATGACCATTCGAAAATGTGACTGGGTTTCTAAAGATACAAAGTCTAATGCAAATGGGTGAAGTGTTCCTTTAAGGTGGGCATACACTGTGCGATTTTCGTCCGATTTTGAGCCGAATTCTGACTCGTGCGACTCTTTTTCGGGTCGGGACGATTTTCAGCTTTGTCGTGCATTGTTTGTGCAGTGTACAGGGGGAAACGAGAGGCGATTAACCTCTGCCGACCGGCAATCGGAATGTCGGATCAATTCTGGCATGTTAGAAATTTTGGTTGCTCCTCGTGACTATATCGCACAGTTGAAGCAGAGCTACGAACCGATTGCCCTAAACTCTGTGTTTTACCCTCAGTGTGCCCGCGCGAAAGCAGAAGTTTAACCATTTCATCTGCATCTAAATCATCTTGATATTGATGCTTGTTTTGACAATATCTTCCTCTGGATACATGATATTGTCTAGGCGCAACCCTGCACGGGTGTTTATCGCACTGATTCCTGAATATTTCTACACATCTTGAAGTCACAGCTCGGCGTTCGGACCGTATAAGTGTGAGCACATAAATCCTGAGCTTTGGCTTTACATCGCATGCGATTTACTCGTTCAGTGTTAGTAGGCCCCTTGCTGAAATCAAGAAATCAACAGTATATGCTCGCCTTTAGAGTGGAGGAAATGATGAAGACACTCTGTGTTCTGAACAGTTGCTGAGGTGAATGCACTGGCCGTTTTATTATGGCAAACATTTGTGGCATAAAAAAGGTACTGGCCCTCACACATCTCTTTTACTGTAGGATTTTTCACAACCTGCCCCAGAAACTGAAGCCTCTACCTCAATAGGCTTCAGAAGAAATGTGAACAAGGTAAGGATTTAAAACCCTTGACATAAATTACAGTCTTATGTTTGTAGGAAGTCAAGGAACTTTTGTGATTTGATTAGCCTCCAAAAAACTTGTAATGATCATGTTTGTGGTGGAATTATGTTTCAGGTGGAAACAGTCAGGGCCCTTTACAAAAGGAGCCTAGAACTAGACTGCACACTAAAGGAGCCGGACTGTGAGCTGAGGAGGCTCCGAATTAAAAAATGTATATATTGGAGATCTAACAGCTGGATTAAACTGATTTCAGTATGTGAACTTATTTAACCAAGTAATACTTTAGCATGAATATTTATTAATGCAACTTTCTCTTGCGTAGCCACGTTTTAGCTCGTAGTCAGACCGGCTATTGTAGCCCACTTATAGTCAAAACTGATTAATTGTAGTTTTTTGGCCAGGCAACGCATGAGATATCCCATCATGTTCCCATTGGTAATAATATCTACAAGGTGCAAGTGTCATTTCATGACATGGCCGATCTGTAGTCACGATTTAGCTCTGAATTGGACGGGCTATGTGCAGTCTGCTTTTAGCCCACCTGGCGAAATCGAGGCAATCAGTGGTCTACGTTTAACGGCTTGGCTATAGCCCTGATTTAGACCAGCGGTTAGTAGCCAAAATAGTCTTAAAATTGTAAACATATTTTTCACCCACGCAGCTTCATGTTTGCTGTCACACATAACATTCATACACAATCTACGATATTATTTGACCGTCTTTCATTTTAAATTAAATACAAATGCAATTACATTTCTCAACAGCTAGATGTCAACCGCCCTACTGAGACATGACTACTGGCAACGCAAGACTTGATAGTTAGTAGCTAGAGATCACTGTTCTTGCGATCGCACGATAACATACGAAACGATAAACATTTTCATAATTTTGAAACATTTTAGAGCATTAACGAGACAGAGCATTGCATTCACACTTACCTGTCGGTCGAAGAGAACAGGTAAAAGACATTCCTACTTTTGTCTTGTAAGTATCTGTGTTTACGTTTTGACGTGCTAATTGTTTTCAAATGATTTGTTATCATGTGTTGTTGGAATCGTGACATTTTAGCAGGTAACAGTGTAGCTGTAGTAAGCCTGTGCATGGTAACATGGTACATGCATGTGTACTTTAACCCCATGTTTCCATGTGCCCTTAAAGGGATAGTTCACTTTGAAATTAATTTTTGATATGTTTTAGCTTACCTCAAGGGCATCCAAGATGTAGGTGTCTTTGTTTCCACAGTATTTTCAATTTTGATATTTTTAGGTCAAACCGTTCTTGTCTGACAGTCATATCATGCTGGTCTATGGGGTCCACCTCAAAGAGCATGCACAGAGAAGTCCAAATTAAACATGATTTAATGACTCGTAAATGTAAGTACAC
This sequence comes from Phoxinus dragarum, assembly GCA_033366665.1. Taxonomy (NCBI): domain Eukaryota; kingdom Metazoa; phylum Chordata; class Actinopteri; order Cypriniformes; family Leuciscidae; genus Phoxinus; species Phoxinus dragarum. Next base: position 71,410 of record JARPMJ010001514.1, on the reverse strand, counting down.
ATTGATGGCCTAAGACACGAAACGAGCGGTTTGTGTGAGAAACCAAACAGTATTTATATCGTTTTTACCTCTTGTAACACAGCCATGTCCAAGTGATCTGAGGGCGCGAGCGCTTCCTTCTGTGTGAAGTGTACGCAGACTGGTGCATAGTATATATACAATAGATGTCGCATTAAAGACATTCGTTCCAATGAACTGCCGTAGCCAAGGCGATATCTAGTGTATACATCTATGCACCAGTCTGCGCACACGTCACACACCAGGAATCGCGCGCGCCCTCAGATCACTTGGACATGGCTGTGTTATAAGAGGTAAAAACTATATAAATACTGTTCGGTTTCTCACACAAAAAAGTTTTTTCATTTTTTTTTTTTCATGTGCTCACATTGTTTAGAGCATAAGAAACAAATGGTAAAAAAAAAAAAAAACATTTTTGAAAAATGTTGGGTGTGCTCTTTACAGGACACCCAGGTTGTGACATGTGACATGTATGGTGTCAGAGACATTTACTAAAATATAATGTCCACTACAGTGGACAAAAGTCTATTCCTGGGTCCCAGCAAGAAAACAATTAAAAACACTTTAAAATACTTAAACAAAAAACAGATAAAACAGAAGAGTAAAAGTTACAGTGCAGTGTAAGAAATGAATAATTTTTCCAATTATTAAAGGTAGTGGCAAACAAAACTAAAAGTATTTAGCCTTAACTTAAAAAAAAAAAAAATTATTGGAGTTTGTTCCAGATATATGGTGCATAAAAACGGAACACTGCTTCTCTGTTTAGTTTAGACTCTATGGAGTCTGGGACAGAAAGCAGACAAGCAGAAGATCTGAAATGTACTTTGGCCCTAAACCATTCAGTGCTTTATAAACCAACATGAGTATTTTGAAATCAATTATTTGACAGACAAGAAGCCAGCGTAAAGACCTCAGAACTGGAGAGATGTGATCCACTTCCGTGGTTTTAAAGACACGGTTCCTTGCCAATTATCCAGCATACAGTCAACTAAGCACAACAATTCAGAACATAACACTTACATTTACAGGCAGCACATTATTCACATAAAGGAATAAAAGCAGCTTTCCCAATTGTCTATCTCGTTGTTCTAATGCAACATGATAGCTAAAAACATGTGACGTTTTTAAGTATATTTACATGTACATTAGACATATATGGGTTAAAATGTATGGGTTAAAATGCCTTAAAATTGAGGGAAAAAAACTAAAATGAAATAATGTGATCTGTTTTTCTGAATTACTTATTCTTGTTAATTTGTAAAAACAGTAAATTTATTTATTTATTTTCTGAGGTGAATTCAATACGCTTTGGGCCATTACGGATCTTTATGTATTTCAAATCCAAATATGTCTTTATCAGGGACAACTGGAAATCAATTTATCAGGGCAATTGGAAAGTGCGGAGACCCGGGCTGCTATGGTTACAAAAAAAAAAGAAAGTATTTCCTCACTAAAGCTCTCATCTTTGACAAAGTCCATCATTGATTTGAACTATAATATTTAATTTGACTGAACAATGGCTTGTTGCATACAGAGAGAGCATAAGGTAATAGAGTAGAATCATATTTGTCATTGTACAAGCACAATAAGTTGAAGTTTGAGACTTCAAAAACAATTTTATAATGCAGCATATAAATACAAATGATTGGCAATATAAAATTAGCAATTATAAAAAGTATCCGGCAGTATATCAATAATGCAAATAGCTCAGATGTGCATTAAATCCTAAACGGAACACTTATAACAACAACAACAAAAAAACATACAGGTGAATATATTAGTCCATGGACACTTGAGGTTAAACTGTACTGGGCTACTTTTTAGTTCTACCAGAAAGACTCGGGAGAATAAATACCGTAACAAGTATACATTTGACAGCTCAGCAAGCACAATTGACCTATGACTCACGCCCCCAAACGCGTGAGCCAATCACAGTGCGCATAGCTAACCCAATACACTCAGACATTCTCTGCTTCCACGTCCATTGAAATGCATTGCAGTTAGTCAGTTTTCATTCGTTTTAATTTTTTTTCCTTGTCATTTTAAGTTTAAAATGGTTAAACGTTGTGCATGGGGTACATGCAACTCCGACACTTGGTATCGACGAGGCTGGGCGACGGTGTGTATTTTTTACCCTTTCCCAAGCCACATCTGTCACGACAGAAACACGGAAGCAATGTTGCAAGTAACTCAGAATGTCTTTATTAAAGATATAAAGAAGAATGTCCCGGAGAAACAGGATTGTGACGCAGGGACTTCGATGGTCAGATGTACAGATGAGTGCAGAGACGAGGTGCGCTGGGTGAAGGTGAAGACAAACTCTTGACACGAACCAATCCACAAAAACACCGAACAGGAACACGGAACACGAACTGGAACACGAACTGGAACACGAACTGGAACACGAACTGGAACACGAACTGGAACACGAACTGGAACACGAACTGGAACACGAAGCAGGAACAGGACCAAACACACAGAGAACCTCATACAACGATCTGACAAGTGAGAGGAGAACACTGAGTATATATAGGAGAGTAGATTGGCTGCAGCTGGTGTGAGTAAGTGAAATCAGTTGGAGACTGATCAGTGCTGAATGGGTCGGTCACGCCCATCCACACACACCCACACACATATAACAACATAACACGAGACAAGAAGGAAACAATGAATTCATGAACCATGACAACATCTCAACCGAGATAAGTGTCTGCTCTGGATTAAGTTATGCAGTAGACCACAACACCAACGAAACGTCGATAAATTAAACAAGGATGTCAACATCTGTTCTAAGGAAAGTCAACAACGTATTTGAACATTATCTTTAACATCTCTAACGTAACGGTAGGCTAACGTTAGCCTAACATTAGAAAACGTTAACTTCTAGCTGCGTCGTACGTCATTCACACACAAACACGCGCGAGCTGTAGTAAACAACACCCGTTCATTCATTCAAACACAGAAACGCGATTCAAATTTAAACAGTCTTTTGCGGTTTACAGACACCATTTCATAAGCACTTACTGATGATCTGCAGCTGGATCCATTGTTAGGCTATTCCAGCACGTTTGAGGTAAAATTTCCAGGATTATCACGCTATTATTATTCCTCACAGCGAGTGTGTTTTCCAGCTGTTGTGGGCATTGACTGGTTTGCATGTGTTGCCTCAGATTATCTGCGTTTCAATAGCGCGTGCTCTCCATGGGCGTGTCACATTAGCAGAGTAATGAGCTGGCAGAACCATAATGAGAACGGCTGATCTCTAGCTCTTTTTATAAAGATTGCATAAACAGATAATATTTGTTTTAGTTTTGAATTAGATAATTTAAAACTGCACACTTATATGATTATAGAGATATATAGCTCATGTCTGAGTGAATAGTATTCGCTGAGTTTTGTTTAAGTTTAGAGACGTGCACTAGAAAAAAAGTTCACGGAGACGGAGAGGCAGAAAGCACTCCCTGTTTACTTTCTTTATTTTACAAAAGCACAATGTTTTATTTCGATTTTAAGTGAACCCATAAATAAGAAGACATTTAACAGTTTATTTTTTCATATTTCTTAAGCCTGTATGACAAAATTTGTTAATTATTTATTTTAAGTCTATTTTGCCGCTATGTAAAAAAAAACGAGGAAAACGCGCCGGCGCGTTTTTGGTCCCCAGAGGGTTAATTCTTTGTCGTCAGTTAGGAACCTGGGTGTGCTCTTTGATACCAATCTTTCATTTGAAAGTCCCATACAACCCATACTTACCAACGTTTCCTATGGGATCCCCCATGGGATCCCGGTCGAGACACCCAATTTATGTTACGGCCAGCTCGTTTCGGCCGAACATAAAGTATACAGGTACACTGGGATAATGACTTGCAAGATTTTATTAGTCTCCAAAATTACAAATAACTTAATATATCGAAGTCTAGGGTTCAAAATCAAAGGGGAGAAATCATAATCCTGATGGGGAGGAGAAAAGGTCAGTATGGGTTGTAAACAAATAAAGGCTAGCAAAACAAGTGACTTCAGAGGCTGTCAATCCCCTGGACGAAGTGAAGAGGAGTGTTTGAGTCCAGTGTTTTATCCTTTTCGTAATCAAGTGGTGAACAGGTAACAGGGGTGTGCGATCTCCCACGCTCTCCTGGAAGAACACCGCCACCAGCAGGCGAGCAAGTAGAACACAGGGTCGTAACACTAGGCCCATACGCCTTATTCAGCCTGCCGCCATTTTGAATCCAGAACGAGGCTGTGAGGGGAAACCGGAAATATCAACAGCAGGACATGGCCGTGTGGACAAGCAATTTAAAGTTTCTTCCTCCTCTTACGATCAACCTAGTGGAGTCATGGGCGGACAAAGACTCAAAAATACCTAGGTCCATCCTCCTGAAGGGATACAGCAATTGGATTGAGGGGTATATCCACGATGTTGAAGGTAAAATCTACTTTTTTGGCCTTTTTGTGTGCTTAGCGAGCTGACAGAGCTAACGTAATATTGTCTGACAGGTTTGTAACTATGCTGAAAGTATGTACCGACGTGATGACAATATTAGCCCATTCAAAAACAGTTAACTGTAGTATTTGATGTATGTGATACCTGTGGTTTACAGTGAAGAGAAACGAAGCAGGCTGTAGTGTTAGGGCCCGGTCCTTTCGCTCGATGCGAAAGAACGAGGTGCCTTACACCATGAAGGTATTCTGTATTGTTGTTTGCAATGTTCTGCACCCTCCATGTTCAGGATGGGTCATATGAAGTTCAAAGTTTTAGTTCGTTTTTGTTTGACCTTTTGTGTTGGTTCATGCCTAAATACCAGGTGTTTATGAGTCATTACAGAGTGTAGAGGTGATATTATAATATAGGTTATTGATATGGATATGTGGTTGTTCCAATGTGGTTTTTACAAGTATTATAAGTAAGTTTGTGGAAAAAACAGGTTAAGCTTAAACCAGCTACCATACTCCAACACAAACTATCAGCTGAACTGTTTTTTCCCCCACACTTATTATTTTTACCAATATAAATGCATGTACTTGTATACATTTAAACAAACACATTCAGTATAATGTAATGTAAATTGTAAACCATTACCAGGGATGTAAACAATAACAACAGGCTGACATTTCCTGTTTTGCAATTTTAATTTCTCCATCAAAATGATAAAGCTCCACATTTTGATAATAACGTTATGACAGTCATGTTAATAGAACTGAAGTGCCTCCAACTGTTGTTTGGAAAACAAACAGGAAATGTTCATGGGTTAGTGACATAATAATTGTATTAATAGCCTAAGTCATTACTCTGAAAAACTCTGATATTTGGCAAGTCCTGAAATGTACTGAAGGGATGGATTCAAGAATCCATCCCTTCAGTGCTAATACTGACTTTGTTACTAACAATGTTTTTTTTTTTTTTTTTTTGCAGGTGGATCTGTCTTCCAAAAGCCCATATATCCAAGACACCCACTGCACTTGTAAAGCAGGATTGGGGCACTGCAACCACCTACTGGGACTACTGTACACACTGGCTCACTACCTAAAAATGGGGCACAAATCTGTACCGCCCAGAACAAGTAAAACCTCTTTGCCTCAAACATGGCATGTGCCATCAAGAACATTAGGAAGTCAATCAGCAGAGTATCAGTTTCCAAAGTAAAACCACCAAATGCAAATCCCCAAAGAGTTAACCGGACGAGTGCTGGAATTCTGCCAAATGTTTATTGCCCAGTTCCTCTTCCATTGCCCTGTGGTGAATTTGAAGATAAACTGAGGGAAAACCTAAAAGCATTAGGAAGCAGAAGCCACATGTTAAAATTATTAACAGCTGGAAAGCAACAGAAAGAACTGGTCTCCACAGCATTTGGTGAGCTACCTTTAGGGTCTGTTTTAACCTACCAGTTACCCCAGCAGACAGTGTCCTTTGAAGAGCACCCTTCACTGCCTCTGTCTCCACAACCAATCTCATACACAACTGTTTTAAACCAGAGAGAACATGACTTCTATGGAGGTTTGATAATTACACCAGAGGAATCACTACACCTGGAAAGTGGAACCAGGGACCAAAGCAGCACCACTTGGCATCGACTACGTGCAGAGAGGATCACATCAACATCTTTCAAGCAAGTCTGTTCTAGAGTTAAAGACTTTGAAAAGTTAGCTGCTAACATGACTGGTAAACAAACAGTTAAAACAAAAGCAATGAAAAGAGGCATACAACTTGAACCTGTTGCTGCTGCAGATTATGTAAAACTTACTGGAAACAAAGTGTTCCCTTGTGGCTTAATTATTAATCATCATGCCCCACACCTAGGAGCCTCTCCTGACAGGAAAGTAGTTGACCTGACAGCAGATCCAGTCCATAGACTTCTTGAGATAAAATGCCCAAACAAAGACAGTTTCAAAGACTGCTCGTATTTGAGAAATACAGCAGGGAACTACACTTTAAAAAAGACCCATGAATACTACTATCAAGTTGTTGGACAAAAATGGGGATTAGTGGGTTTAAATGTTAGTGATTTTTAAATCTTTACAGTGTAAATGTAATCAAATAAATGAAACTGTCAGGTAGAATGCAGAAATGTTTTTTATTGTTTTCAAATATTTATATTTTGAATTGTAATATTCTTTAATATGATTTAATATAATTTAATTCAAAAATGTTCATAGAGAAATGTCTTTACAAAGGAAAAAAATAAATGAAAGGTAAACATACTCAGGTGAAATGTGTATTCTTTATGTAAACTTACAGGGATAGTTCGCCCAAAAATTAAAAAATAAATGAAAGGTAAACATACTCAGTTGAAATATGTATTCTTTATGTAAACTTACAGGGATAGTTCGCCCAAAAATGAAAATTCTGTCTTAATTTACTAACCCTAAAGATGTTCCAAACCTGGATGAGTTTCTTTCTTTTACAGAACACAAAGTAAGTTATTTTGAAGAATATAGGTAACTAAACCGTTGACTTCCATAGTAAGAAAGAAAAAAAGTCAATGGGGTCCATCAACTGTTTTGTTACCCATATTCTTCAAAATATTTACATTTATTTATTTAGCAGACGCTTTTATCCAAAACAATTTACAAATGAGAAACAATAGAAGCAATTAATCTAGCAGTAGTTTTTTTTAGAGTTAGAATAGAGAAAAAAGTGTTAGTATTACTGGATCAAGTGCTGCCGAAAAAGATGCGTCTTCAGCAGTTTCTTAAAAATGGTTACGGACTCTCAAAATGTATTATTTTGTGTTCTGCAGAAGAAAAACTCATACAGGTTTGGAACAACATGAGGGTGAGTAAATGACAGAATTTGTATTTTTGGGTGAACTATCTCTAAGAATTCTAAAAAAATGTGGATGGCACTAAAGAAAATGTAAAAGGAGATGAACATTCATATACATTCATTATATACACAGGCTTTACTTTGTTTAGTAAATAAAAAGAAAAAAAATCAATGCAATCAATGTTTTCAGGATTACTAGATAGATACATGCAGGTGAGTTTTTATCAGGGCTGAAGCTAAACTCTGCAGGGCAGTGGCCCTCCAGGACCGGAGTTGCCCATCCCTGCCTTAAAATGTTCACTCAAAACAATGGACTCTGAAAATTTGTGAGTATAGCACACACTGTCCAGAGCTGATTTACAGAACCAGCTAATGACAGAGGAATCACCCGATCAAAAATGTGAAATTCCTTAATTCGTCGGATGGCCCGTTCAATGTGGATTCTCAAGCGAGCGATGTTTTGAGTGCGGGCAAGTTCCTCGTTGTTAAACTGCCCACTTGGGCCAAGAAAAGGTGGAATAACTAGTGTGGCGTGAATTTCATCCAGTAGGTCTTTGATTATAAACCCTTTGTCCACCATCACTACATCACCCTCTTGCAGAAGATCTAGAATGCCAGATAACTTGGTTATCTCTTTATCAGAAATGCATCCAGTGTAAAGACTTACAAAAGTCATGCTTCCATCAGGTGAAATTCCAACCAGTGACTTGAGTGTTGTTGTGCCTTTGTAGTGTGAATATGTTTCTGAGTTTAGTACCTTTGAGCTGGCTGTTTGGACTCGAATTTCAGTACAGTCTAAGATGACTCTGGTTTTGGGGTAGAGAGACTTAAAATGTTCCGGCATTAGCTCATTAACTGCAGCTCTACTAGGCCATTGGCAGACTCCCCAACATAAAATACAAATAATTTGCCCACGTAACACAGGTTCGACTAACTGTACTTTGTGAAACTTTGAAACGAACAGCAAGGTCTTGTTCAAGAAGGCCCTGTCTAATGCGGCAAAGAAACATGAAAAATTGATTAAAGAGTGAGAGATGTTGTGCTTGGAATCCAAGTCTCAGTGTATGTTGGTTGGTTGCACTAAGTCGTTGCACTTGAGCCCATGAGGGCATGCTCTCTGCTGTGGGCTGTAGAGCCAAAAAAACAAAGTGTCAGGGAATCCTGTGTAAAACTGGACAAGTTTTTGATTGTGCTGCAAATGTTGTATACCAAACTGTTGGCTTTTGAGCATTTCACTTTCAGCAGATAAACGAGAAATTTCCTCCCGTGCCACCAAAAGTTGCTCCTCAGAAGTCATTGACTCCACAGAGTAGTCGTGATCAGGATGAGGCATCTCTGTAGCATGACTGTAGATTGTTTTGAGAGAGAGAGATGAAAGTTAAATCTAATAATCTACACTATATGTGTCCAGTTTATTGCTCACTTGATGCATTTATCTACACATTAATTTTCTAGGATAAATTTGTGCTCACCATTCTTCATTGCTGCTTGGTCCACAATTAGTAGAACTGCAGAGAACAGAAGAGAACATTAACATTAAGACCCGTAAATATAATGTCCTGGTTTCACAGCCAGGGTTTAAATTAAACCGTAGTTAAATTAGGAAATGTAACTATATTTTATAAACATGCCTTAGAAAAAACATTACTGCTGTGCATCTTGAGACAAAACAATGGCACTGACATATTTTAACAGATAGTTTCAGCTAAAACAGCTCAAACATGCATTTTAGCCAGAGATTAGGTTTAAGCCTTGTCTGTCATCAAAAATCAAAATTACATGCATAACTTAATTGTTTTATTTGAAATATACTGCTTATATACCACGTTTACTGACACAAAACTGATCAAAGAAATGCAATTTACATGTTACACTTAGTAGCAATTCACTCATTTTCTCTATTTCTGCTCACCTTTCATCTTCCTCACGTTCTTCCTCTAAATTACATGTTCCTTGTCTAGAGCCGAACAGAAAAAGAAGCAGGATTAATTACGAACAAAAGAATAACATCTTGTACATGATTGAGATTTTACCTCTGACAATGTGTAACGTACACAATAGGCTAAGCTATCACATTGATTATAAATTATAACTTTTACCAGCAACACGAACCCTGCTTAATTGTAAGCCCACAACTGCTGTTATAAATATTGCATTAACTTACAGACATAAACTTAGACCCATGTTTATGGTTTTGATAAAATGTCATAAAAGGTATGAACGGCAATAACGATTGTAGCTAAATAGTCTTTTCGCAAATTGTTAAACAACTGTTGCTATATAATATAATTTGTAAAACATATATCTACTTACGATCGCATGGATGTCCTTTCACGCGATTGTCGAGCCCATGTAAACACTGACGGGACTGAACCGTCTTTTAGCTTCCTGATCCCAGTCAATGTTCTTGAAAGACTCTCCGGAGAAAAATGTTTGTAACACACTCTTGTGTTTTTTGTAATCTATACGAATAGGAGATATTTGCTCTTAGTTGTAAAATATAATGTTGTAGCAACTAGCAATGTATTAGTGTTTAATTGAAGGTAAACTTGCTTAAAACAGAAATGAGCGATTCGCCAACAGGCTAATATGCTAACTGATATTATATAAACAATTCAGTAACTTAATCTTACCTGAAAATTAGGTCCAATGTCACGTCTGATTTTAATAATCCATGTTTTCCGAAGGTCTTTGTCCTGTGGGAATTTGTGAAAAGATGTGTTTTCTTTATTTTTGACGGCTGAACGACCGACAATCCGGTACACAACAGTACGCCATTGCGAATGCTCTATCCCTCACAGCCTCGTTCTGGATTCAAAATGGCGGCAGGCTGAATAAGGCGTATATACACTGTCTATTAGACGTATATACATTTCATTGGGCATTTTACTGACAGCCCAAATTTAGCCTTGTTTTAGCCTAGACGTCTGTGTTACTGTCTAACACTTGATGGCTGCTCTTTCATTTGAAAGTCACATGTCTAGTATCTGTAAAACCGCATTTTTCCATCTTAAAAATATATCTAAATTACGCCATATACTCTCATTGACAAATGCGGAACAATTCGTTCATGCGTTCATGACCTCAAGGCTAGATTATTGTAATGGTGTACTGGGTGGTTGCCCTGCACGCTTAACAAACAAACTACAGCTAGTTCAAAACATAGCAGCTCGAGTTCTTATCAGAACCAGGAAGTATGACCATATTAGCCCTGTTCTATCAACACTATAGAATCTAGAATATCTAGATATACCTAGAATATCATATTCGACTGCTGGCGGTAGATCCTTTTACTATTTAGCACCAAAACTTTGGAACAGACTTCCTACCATTGTCTGGGAAGCAGACACACTCTGTCAGTTCAAAGCTAGTTTAAAGACACATCTCTTTGACCTAGCATTCACATAATGCATTATAGACTTCTATAACTCAATGTTAGGTTGCATAGATTAGGTCAGCCGGAACTGGGAACACTTCCCTCAAATCCTGATGTACTCGTTACATAATAAGAAGAATGGCATCTACGCTAATTTTAGTGTCTTTGTTTATCCCAAGGTTTTCCCGCAGCCTGCCGGATCCAGGCCGTATCCAGATCTGATGAAGGACCTTCGTCTGGACTCGATGTCAACGCAGTGCTGAAGTGCCAACTAGCCTCTCCCCTTTACCACTCTACAGATAAAGCATTGTGGAAAATTTGCTTATCTACCCCATAGTGATAAAATAAAATAAAATTCTTTATAAAATTTATAGGCAGGACAAGTAGTTTGTTTAGGCTTGTTTTGTAGGGAATTACAAATATGCGCACATATATTCAAACGCACATAACTATAGAATTAATTCTTGATGCGCAGGTGAGTGTCATCAGCGTTCCTTACAGGTTCGCGTTTAAAGTCGCGTTTAGGGAGAACGGTGTCGTCTTAGCGGCCCCTAATTTAATAACAATGATGATCCGACGGTAGCCGCTCAAATCTCAGCCTGCCTGACAGACATTTCTGGCTGGATGAAGGACCACCACCTTCAACTAAACCTTGCGAAGACAGAGCTACTTGTAATCCCGGCTAACCCAGCACTTCATCACAACTTCACCATTCATGGATGACGCTAGGCTCGTCATCCATAACTCCATCAAGATCAGCCAGGAACCTTGGAGTTGTAATTGATGACGAATTGATCTTCACAGACCACATTGCTAGCACTGCCCGGTCATGCAGATTTGCCTTGTACAACATCAGAAGGATCAGGCCTTTCCTATCAGAGCATGCTACACAACTCCTTGTTCAGGCGCTTGTTCTATCCAGACTGGACTATTGTAATGCTCTCCAGTCTGGTCTCCCAGCTTGCACTGTCAAACCTCTGCAACTGATCCAGAATGCTGCAGCTAGAGTGGTCTTCAACGAGCCGAAGAGAGCACACGTCACTCCTCTCCTCACAAAATTGCACTGGTTGCCGGTTGCCGCTCACATCAAATTCAAGTCACTGACGGTTGCCTACAGAACAACCACTGGCACTGCTCCCTTGTACGTTAACTCATTACTTCAAACTTATGTGCCATCCAGAAACTTGTGCTCTGCAAGCAAGCGGCGTCTTGTGGTGCCATCTCAAAGAGGGAAAAAATCTCTTTCTCTGACCATTACCATGACTGTTCCCTGCTGGTGGAATGATCTGCCTAACTCAACCAGAGCTGCTGAGTCCGCAGCCATTTTTAAGAAATTTCGGCAACACTTGATCAAGTAATACTAACACTTTCTCCTCTATTCTATCTATAAAAAAAAATAAAAAATAAAAAAAAAAGTTGGATTGAACTGCGAAGGGTCATAGCACTTACATACTGTTGTCCTACTGCTAGTTTAATTGCCTCTATTGTTGAGCTGACCAGCCGATGAGCCCATGTGATGTTAATGGACTGGAGGCCGAGGTGGAGCCGTGGCGACGAGCATCCAAGGGGGATCCAGAGGACAGAGGCTGAGCCGGTGGGACCGAGGACGAAGGCGGAGCCGAAGGTGCATATGTAGCCGAAGGTGCGAGGGATCTTCACAGCAGGTGGGAGCTGGCGAGGGACTGAAGGACATCAGCGGAGGTGGGGCTGAGGAACTGGCTGATTGAGGAGGTGGGAGAGGGTGGATGGGCGGGAATTCTGGAGACACAGGGGGTGCTGGAGAAAGAGGAAACACTGGAGAAACAGGGGGCACTGAAGATTCAATGGACGCTAAAGATACAAGGGACGCTTGAGATATAGGGGTATTGGGTATAACCTCCCCACAAAAGTCAAGAAGATCTACCTAAAAAAAAGAAAAGTCCTTTAGTTCCTCAAAATATATGCCAGAGTTCAACATACACACTTTCATCGCGGTAGAGTTGTGGGTAGGGCTATCCTCCTAGCCCTCATGCTCCACAATCACTCCCTCAACACACAGTGTTGCCAGCTCTCGCACCTGGTCAGACTCTGTCGGTGGTTCAGGCTCCATGGCGATGACGCTCTTTGTCCTTATCCTCTGTACGGTCCTGTCACTCACAGATGGTCAGCCTCCACTGTCTGCGGTGGGCTCAAGCAACAGCTCTGTCACGTCGTTCGCTGGTGGTGGTTAGCTGGTCTCTGGCGGCGGTGGAGTGGTAATGCTGTCATCCTCAGCGGGCCGATGGTAAATGGCGAGTTGTTATTTACCAGTACCCACTTAACGAAAGCGGCAAAATATTCTTTTGGATTGCCTGTTGGAAAGTGTGCCTTCGACTACTCGCTCAGACTGGCTTGGTAAAATGCACAGAGCAAACTGTCTGGGTAGTGCGTCTGACACACCAGTTGGAGAAACTTCTGTGTATGTTCTTCCAGCGGGCGGTCTTCCTGCTCCAGGAACGTAACGTGGTAGTGGAAATGGCACGAAGACGAAGGAGGATGATAATAATGGTCTTTAATGACAAAACTCAGGAACCAGGAGAAAACTTTGTTTGCATGTAAACTGAGAAAAAAAAAAATTTAGGCAGCCGACAAACTTCAGGATTCTGATTGGCTAACGTGGGCTTGAGCTTCTCTTTACACTGCCACCTACAGGTTTGGCATGCTCTTGAGTGCATATACACGGGTTTGTGTATACTTGACTCATTACTGTCATGAAACTGCACGTGGAACAGACAGTGGTGATCCAAATGCAGGCTTTATTGAGAGGAAGATCCAGAAACAGGTCCGAGATAACAGGCAGGGGTCAAAACCAGGTAAGCAGTCCAATCAAACATCAAATCCATGCAGGGATAAGGCAAACGGGAAACCGGGAACAGGCAGATAAACAGGGAACCTAAATACACTAGAACACTAGAATCCTAGGAAACTGGAACAAGGCTAGGTAATGCAGTCAGACACATACAATACTGAGCACTGGTACAAAGGGCCACTCAGGCTTAAGACAGGTGCGCTCAACAAGATAATAAAACACAGGTGCATAAAATCAACCATAATCAGTCCAGGGTAAAACATAAAGAGGAATGAAAACTAGAGAAGGAGTGCCCCCCAGTGGCTCACGCGGACACTCCAGACGCTGATTGTCACAATTACATGCAAAGTGAGATATTTCAAGCCTTTATTTGTTATAATTTTGATGATTATGGCTTATAGCTATGAAAACCTTTTCACAATATTCTAATTTAGAATTTTGGGTTTTCATAAAGCTGTAAGCCATAATCATCAAAATTATAACAAATAAAGGCATAAAATGGAATATCTCACTTTGTATGCAATGAGTATATTAGTTTCACCTTTTAAGTTGAATTACTGAAATAAATTAACTTTTGCACGATATTCACATTTTTCGAGTTTCACCTGTACTTTTGAGGAGAAATTTTGACCAGGACAGGGAGGGTAAAGTTCAAGTTTACCCTCAATAGCACATCGCCAGATTCCACTTAACCTTCCTTAAAATTATTAATGTTTGCATTAGATCATTGTTAACCAGTTTTTAAAAGGATGCATACCCAAAACATCAGCCTATCTGAAAAGGAAAGTTGTTTTAGTTGCAGAAAAAGTTATTAGATTTTGATTATAAGTAAGGTATAAGTATTAATTAGAAGTTTTTTTTTCTTTGCAACAAAATAATTTTATCCCCATTTTTCTTTGCTTTAAATTTAGACTGCAAACATATCTCTTTAACCTGGCATACACGCAATTTATTTATAGAATTCAAATCATGTAAAAATTATTGTTAGGCTGCATAAATTAGGTCTGCTGAAACCGGGAACACTTCCTATAACACCTGATGTACTCATTACATCATAAGAAGAATGGCATCTACGCTAAAATTAGTCTCTCTGTCTATCCCAAGGTTTACAGTCAGCCGGATCCAGGCCGGATGGAGGACCTGCAGCTAGACACGATGACAACGCAGCCCTGAAGTGTCAGCAGAGATCATGTCAACTAGACTCTCCCCTGTGAAGGCCTCATTGACACGACAGCCAGTGGCACAGATCCTCAATAAACCTGTCTCCATACCGGTGTAATGAATCCGATCTTTAACCAGATAGAACTAGATTAAATATTTTGAATATTCCAATCCCAATCTGACTTCTGACCTGAATCATAATCATACACTGTTCGTTTGTTGGCCAGAGGAGAACTGGCCCACTGACTGAGCCAAGGTTTTTATTTTTCTCTCTCCATTCTGTTACCTGATGGAAGTTGGGTTTCTTGCCACTGTCACCTTTGATCAGCCTGCTTTGACAACATTGTATGAGAACTGAACTGAGCTAGACGATGACATCACCGTTTTCTCCATATAACTAATGATTTTTACATCGGAAATGAATCAACGCTGAACTTACTTGACTTTCTTTAAGCTGCTGTACAGCCAACACTTTGTTACATTAATTTCCTGTTATCACTGTAAAGCTGATTTGAAACAACCTTTATTGTAAAAAGTGCTATATATATATAAAGTTGACTTTGTAATAACATGCACTGGTGAATTGTGGAGATACGGGGGAGTACTCTGGGTTTGGGCTAAATTCCGAGCTTGGAGCCTCCCCTCGGACAGAACGGCTAATTATTATGATAGGAAAGTGTGTAGACAGGAAGCAAAGTAGAAGAGAGAAAAGGGGGCATAGGTTCGGAAAAGGTCAACGACCACGAGCCAGAACGCAAACTCGGGTCACCCAAGCTGCCCACAAGTGCAGATGATGGGACGTTATTTTTGAACTTGACTGCAATGTTTTATTCCCCATCATTAAATGCATATTCTCTGTACATACATGAACCGTTACGTTATGTCATCGCATATCAAAATCTGTAAATCAAAATATTTATTGCATTTATAAGGGGAGAAGGCTTAGCACCCAAAGCTCTATTGCCTCAATGGTGTACAGTCTTTGGGTGGATTGCTGAGGCGGATTGCCAGCAACAGCCATTTTAGGATTGTTTGTGATTTGGTCTTAGTGACTTGGGAGTCTTTTTGATTACCCCTAATTTTTCACAGGTTTAGGAGCTGGTTTTAGCACTAAAATAATTGTGAAATACTCTTAGAGCAGTCCTAAAATTAGGACTGGCACGTCTATTATTTTTAAGAGTTTCTCCTAAATCGGAAAGTTAGGAGCTACTTTTAGGGCCCTAGGAATATGTATTACAGTAAGAAAGTAAATGGGGGTGATTTTGATTTATGTTGACTTCAGCTAGTTTTGATTGGCATATGTCTACTTCTACTCTTCCAAAGTCAAACTATGGACATAGCAATTATTTTACTGTAAGTCTGCTTATTAGATAACATTTTTTAAAAATGAACACAAATAACTTAAGGGAGCCACAATTATGAAATAACATTGAAGCTCTTATTAAACCATTGTGTGCAAATGACACATATTTTTTTTCAGCGCCCTGCAACTGCTTTGTTTTCTGTAAGCTGAGATGAAAAAAAATATCAAATGACGCACAGTTCTCAAGTTTCCTAGCTGTTGTAGCCACACAAGTCCTTAATGTGGTCCTTTTTAACCATACTGCTCGTGCTTATATGCATGTACTGCGAAAAGTGCAAGCAACATCGGGCCTCCTCTGCATATATAACGTGTGTGATATCTGTAGGTGGCAGTGAAACCTGAGAACACCTGGGTTACCCTCCTTAAAATCTATATTATTTTAAAGTCTCACCTTGTAATTGCATTTTTGTAGCATTAAGCATTCATTTGATTGTTTTATGGAAATAAAGATGATTCAAAAGTTTTGAATAATAATTTAATATTTAAAAGACTTGTTTATAGAACTGTTCTATAAAATCAATATCATTAATATGAAAATCAACATATTGCTTTTATTAATACAAGTTATCCACAATCTACACAATTTAAATACTTGTAAATTCACATTATTCACCGATAGGTGGCACTGTACTCCATAAGTATTAATGAAATCGCAGCAAATTTGAATCATAACAGCTCCACCTAGTGGTATATACAGTATTTAGGTTGGATTTGAGTCTGTGTTAAAGCTCAGAAAAATGGAAAACCAGTGTAAAACAAAAGACAACGCAGCATAGTGCAGGTGTGGGGGCTAATAAGGGTTTAGTTTTTTATGCTCAAAGCATATTTCTCTGCCTCTAACTGTCTTGCTCTCTTTCTTTCTGTATCTGGTCAATTACACAGGAGAGGGAAGCGGCATAGAGGGCAGCCCAAGAGCTATGAAACGAGAGTGTATTTCAAAAGTGGAGCAGCACCTGTGCCTCAGAGCATCCCATTCATTACATAACTCCCTAGAGTATGTGTGTGAGCATGCACGATTGTTTATGTGTGGGATTTGTATGTTTTTCTAATTTCGTATGTGCCTGTGGCTTAAAGAGATTGTTCAGCCAAAAATTAAAAGCCTGTCTTTTTTAACAAAAGGAAAACGCTGCTATTTTCATAGTCCATATGACTTCTTTTCAGATGTACATATGTTGTATTCTTAAATCTCATATCTTTGAGTGTTAAACAGGTTAACAACTGTTTACCCCCCCCCCCCCCCCTGTAACGTAAGCTCTCACCTAGGCTAGTCATTCCAAACTGCAGTGCTGTTTCTATCCGCCCTTATCTACTCATCCCCTCAATTTATAGAATCTTTCTCTCACATTTCTCTCAAACTATACATCTCAGTCATGCTGCCGCCTGTGTCTGTGTTACCTGCACTGTGATAAGTGTGTGATGGACGACCAGTGTCATTTGTCTCTGTTCTCCTCAGAGTTACGTGCACACACACACACACACAGGCCGATGTGATGACGAGTGTGAGATTCCTGTGGTCCTGCATATTGGAGACCACAAACAACAATGAATTGTTGGGTAGCCACTCCAGACTATTGTATAATGTAGGTGGGAACTCATTCTTCCTGCGCAAAACTCAGCGAATACTATTCACCCAGGCATGAGCAATATATCTTTATAATCATTTGTGTGTACTTTTACATTATCTAATTCAAAACTAAAACAAATATTCTCTGTTTATGTAATCTATATAAAAAGAGCAAGTTCTCATTTCAGTTCATTATAGCTTGTTGTCTTTTAATGTGACCACGCCCACAGAGAGCGCACACTATTCAAACGCAAATTATCTGAGGCAATACATGCAAACATGCAAACCGGCCACATCAGCTCGATAAAACACGTTTACAATCGATAAAACAAGTTTAATCAGATGAATTTACTATGTCATCTTGCGAGGCTGTGAGAAATATAATCCTGGGAAATTCACTTCGAGGAGCAGTGGATCCAGTTGAGGATTAGTAGTAAGTTTTTTATTCTTATATGCTTTGTTCTAATTGCGATATGGAATAGTGTCTGTAAACCGCAAAAAGACTGTTTAAATATGAATCGCGTTTCTGTGTGTGATGAGTGAACGGCATATATGCACGCTGTTGTTACTTGTTGTGGCTAGTTTTAGACTATAACGTTTTTACTGTAAAATAGACATCAAATAAGCTTTTTTTAGCCAGTTTCTGCTCATATGTTAAATATATATACCAGCAGCCATATCACCCTGTAACCCAAGACTAAGCGGGGCTAAGCGGGGCTGAGCCTGGTTAGTACTTGGATGGGAGACCTCTTGAGAAAACCAGGTTGCTGCTGGAAGAGGTGTTAGTGAGGCCAGCAGGGGGCGCTCACCCTGTGGTCTGTGCGGGTCCTAACGCCCCAGTGTAGTGACGGGGACACTATACTGACAAAGAGCGCCGTCCTTCAGATGAGACGTTGAACCGAGGTCCTGACTCTCTGTGGTCACTAAAAATCCCAGGATGTCTTTCGAAAGAGTAGGGGTGTAACCCCGGCATCCTGGCCAAAATTGCCCAGTGGCCTCTGTCCATCATGGCCTTCTAATCATCCCTCTATATATACTAATTAGCTTCATCACTGTCTCCTCTCCACCAGTAAGCTATGTGTGGTGGGCGTTCTGGTGCAATATGGCTGCCGTCGCATCATCCAGGTGGATGCTGCACATTGGTGGTGGTTGAGGAGATTCCCCCCTTCTATGTAAAGCGCTTTGAGTGTCCAGAAAGGCGCTATATAAATGTAATGAATTGAATTATATAGTTATATATTTATATATATTATATATGTAACCGGGGCAGGAATAGCCTGATATTTAATTAATTTCCCTGGTGAGTTGCCCATATGTTTGCGTTGACTCAACTGAGCGCGCTGTCCCCTTTAAGAGTGTGTGCATGCGCAGATGAGAGCGAGCGCGTCAGACTGAAAGAGAGCGCAGTTTGAGACAGAGACACAGAGTGAGAAATAGTCGATTAAACAGTTTAAAAAGAGAACGTTTCCAGGTTGATATTGACTTCTGATCTGTGGTGTAAATCTGTGGTGACAACAGTCGTGCGATAGTGTCGAGTGTATGGTTGATTTCGCTGCTCAAACGAGTGTTGTGTTCCTACACGTGAGAGATCTTCCGTGGGAAAAGGAAATCCTGAGGTGTTGGGGAAGATTGAGCGTGAGTTAATCTGTAATATGTTATAAAAAGTAGTTGCAAGGTTAAATAACAGTTTATTTCATATATTACTGTAACATTGAGTACTTATTTTTCTTTATGTTGTGTTAGAGGGGAGAACAGAGACACGTGATATTGCACGTGCACCAGCTACCACGTGAGCTTTTTCTGTGTGCTTCAAAGTCTCAATAAGAGTGAGTTCTGATCATTTCATTCTCTTAAAGTGTTTATGAATAAGTTTAGAAGAATATTTGTACCCTGTTTCAAGTGTATACTATTTCGTTGGGTCTAATTTCTGATTGATTTGAACAGAAGGGGTCAAACTGTGGAATGTAATGTATTCATGTGGTGAAATGTGCAGATTTCTCATGTATGCTGTTCTTTATTTCTTTCATTAGGCACATACAGGTCACTACCATTGTTTTTGGCACTCATTTTATTTGTTTCTGAGATTATCAATGTGAAAACCATTTTTTTATTTGTTTTTGCTTTGTAAGACTCTTATCACTTTTTCTGCACTCATTGCAGGATAGTTGGACAGTTTATTTTGTTATGCCAATTCCACTCATTAATTGGAAGATTTGTCTAGAACTGCTTTTCTCCTGAACAAAAATATACATTAACGCTGTGTCTCATTTGAGGCTCAGTCAGGAATAAAAGAACCCATTTTCTTTAGATGTTATGGCTGTGTCTTATTTCCTGGCATAACGTTTGAACGGCCACATCTAATTTGGTACCAGGAGTGGGGTTCCGTTTTTGTTTGGGGGTTGGTTTATTTTTGTGATAAGAGTGCTAAAATAGTTGGGTGCAAACAATGGTAGTGGCTAAGAGCGGCTGAGTGCTATAAGGACCTGCAGAATATTGTGTGCCATCCTGAAGAGAGCTGCAGGAGGACCGAGGGCCAGCAAACCAGGACTGCTGCGTCAAATTGTGAAGGACGGTGCTTTTTGAACTGATTGTTTGAGAACTGAGACTTTCTGCGATTGCGAGTCATGGACGCTGAGGGCATGGACGATGCAGCCGCCCAGGCTGAGGACATTCAAGGTGCGGGTGCTGCAGTTCCGGAAATGGACATTGAGGGAGGTAACCCCATCTCGCAGTTACAGTCACAGATCCTGGAGTTGGGACGGAGACATGATCAAGTAATGTCGACACTTTCTAACATGACTAATGTACCTGCTAGATCTTATGTGTATATCCCAAGAGAAAAACAAATTGTACCTTTCAGTGGGGATCCGGGTAAAGATTGTCAAAATGTGGATGAGTTCATTGAGGAACTTGAGAGAGTAATCAGAGTGAGGGGTTTAAACACAGAGGATCAGGTAGATTTTATCCTATCCCACTTAAGGGGTTCTGCTCTAGATGAAGTCAGGTTGTGTATGGGAGGGGAGGATAAGTTGCCTCAAGACATGTTCTCCTATTTGAGGGCAGCCTTCAGGGAAAAGCGTAGCACCCCCCAGTTGTTACATGCATTTTATGCACGGAAACAATTGGATGGTGAAGATTTTCGTGATTATTCACACGCCCTATCCTTGCTGCTCAATGCTGCACTCCAGCAGTCACCCCATATTGTTCCGAACATGCAGCTGGCATTGAGAGATCAGTTTATAGAGGGGGTGAGGGATTCAACTCTTCGTAGGGAACTGCGTAAGGTAGTTCGAGAGCGACCCCACGCTACATTATTTGACGTCCGTGAGGAGGCCCTCATGTGGTGTTTGGAAGAGAGACCCCGTGCAGCTAATCTTGCTAGAAACCGAAACCTAGTGGGTGTGGGGGAAAATGTAGAGCATGCGAGAATGTCCGCCACTGTACCAAGTGACTTGAATGTAGCCCTGCAAGAGGTAATTAAGGTAATTACACAACAAGGGAAAACAATCGGGGAACTTACCAATGCTGTTCGTGATCTCACGATCCGGAGGCCCGACCAAAGTGGTGAGAAACCTAGTAAGGCCAGGTTTAAGCCAAGGTATACCCGTGATGGCCAACCCATTTGTTTGAGATGCGAGGGCGTTGGACACAGCCCGGCAATGCACTGTGCCACGCTTCCATGAAAACCCTGTGCCAGCTACACCCGAGTCCCAGAGTCTTCAGGGAAACTGTGCGCCTCCATTGCGAAGAGCCGAGCAATGAGAGGTGGCACTGATGGCTCAAAAAGTGACACCCTGACTAAAGAGCGATTCCTAGAGCGTGCAGTGGGCAAGTGCCCAGAAGTCGAAATACACATTGGGGGGGTAGCTGTCAGGTGCCTTTTGGACACTGGTAGCAATGTGAGTACGTTGACAGAGAGTTTCTTTAAAGAGCATCTTCATGGAGAAGATAAAGACATGCATTGTACGACCAAGTGGTTGAAGATCACCGCTGCCAATAGATTGCCGCTTCCCTACCTTGGGTATGTCGAGCTCGATATCCAGGTAATGGGGTTGACTATACCTGGGTGCGGGTTCTTGGTGATTCGTGGCGAGGATGATGGGGTGACCGACTCGGCACCCCCAGGCATACTTGGCATGAACATTGCGCAGCGCTGTAAACAGTTGATTCTGGCCGAGTTTGACAATTCTTTGGAAGGGACGTTGGATGCTGACTGGAGAGCCGCCTTTAACAAGGTGCAAGAGGCCATCCCAGTCGAGGCAACCTCTATGGTCCGGACGGTAGGCACACATAAGTCATATGTACCCGCAGGCTCAGTTGCTACAATTCAGGCAAAAACACACAAGGAACTGATTGGGAATAGGGGCTTAGGAGTGTTTGAACCAGGTAATACATCATTGCCAGGTGGCCTGGTCCTGGTTCCTACCTTGGTGTCATCGGGTAGTCGAGTGTTCCCAGTGCAGGTAGTAAACTTGTCACCAGAGGATGTGTGGTTGCCACCTAAGTTGAAACTCGGGATACTTACCCAGGGTCGTCGCTTTGAGGGTAGCTCCTGCAAGGTTTCATTCCATCATATCTCCGCAGATCATGAAGAAGTTACTGTCCACCAGAGATCAATGACAGGGGTTGGGAGTGACCTGCAGTGTCCATTGGAGAAAGTGCAGATAGGTGGTACACCTACACAGCAGGCAGAGCTGAAGGCACTCCTGGTGAAATACTTGGATGTGTTTGCCATCTGTGACGAAGACCTTGGTTATGCTGACCTGGTAAAACATGAGATTCCCCTGAATGATGATCTCCCTGTCTCACAGCCATACCGACGAATACCCCCAAACCAATTTGAGGAGGTAAAGGACCATATCTCCGGACTGCTCAAGAAGGGTGTCATCCGAGAAAGCTCCAGTTCATATGCATCCCCGGTGGTGTTAGTTCGTAAGTCTGATGGGAGTCTCCGGCTATGCGTGGACTACAGGAAGCTGAACTCTAAAACTAGACGTGATGCATTCCCATTGCCACGAATCGACGAGAGTCTGGATGCTTTGAGCAAGGCCAAGGTGTTCTCATCTATTGATCTTGCGAGTGGCTATCACCAGGTGGCAGTTCATGAGAAGGACCGGGACAAAACAGCCTTCATTACACCCTTTGGGCTGTATGAATATCAGAGGATGCCTTTTGGACTCTGTAATGCGCCTGCAACATTCCAGCGCCTCATGCAGGGCATAATGAGTGATCTGGTCTTTCAAATGGTACTTGTATATTTGGATGATTTGCTTATCTATTCAAGTACATTTGAGGGACACTTAGTGAGGCTTGAGACTGTGCTAAAAAGGTTGAGGGAGGCTGGACTAAAGGTCAAGGTGGAAAAGTGCCATTTTCTGCAGTCCGAAGTAAAGTTCCTGGGGCATGTTGTGTCAGCTCAGGGGGTGTCTACAGATCCAGACAAAGTGAGTGCCGTGAAACAGTGGCCAATCCCTAACACTCTGAAGGAGCTGCGATCCTTTCTAGGGTTCTGCAGCTATTACCGAAGATTCATGGAGGGCTTCTCTAGAGTGGCGGGTCCGCTCCATGATGTGGTTAATACTTGTGTTCGCCAGGGGAGTGTTGTTCAGGCCAATAAGTTGCTCAAGGACTCCTGGACGACAGAATGCCAACAGGCCTTTGAGCACCTCAAGGAGAAGCTTACCTGTGCTCCAACGCTGGGTTATGCGGACTTCAGCCTACCGTTTGTGCTAGAGACCGATGCCAGTAACCTGGGATTAGGCGCTGTGCTATACCAGCAGCAAGGGGGAAGGAAAACTGTGATCGCGTATGCAAGTCGGAGGTTGAGGGGTGCAGAGCGAAATGACAGGAACTACAGCAGTATGAAGCTGGAGCTTCTGGCACTCAAGTGGGCAGTGGGAGAGAAGTTCAGGAGTTACCTGCTGGGATCTAAGTTTACTGTCTTAACAGATAACAACCCCCTGTGCCATCTCAACACAGCCAGGCTGGGCGCCGTTGAACAGAGGTGGGTTGCACAGCTTGCAGTATTCGATTTTGACGTGCAGTACCGGCCTGGTCGGTGTAACACTGCAGCCGATGCTCTCTCTAGAAGACCAGGGCTAGAGGGAATGGAGGTGGTAACTGAAGATTCGGAGTACGACGGCTGTGTGGCTATTTGCAGCGGGCTCCGCACCGGGACGGCAGTGGAGGCTGATCTGTCAGGGCTAATAGCAGGACCTAGAGACATAGGGACAGAACAGCTTCAATCAGCCATGGTTGATCAAGGGAATGAAGAGGGACGACTCCTGGAAAATACCCCAACATTACCTGGATACACGAAAGATGAGCTTCGTCAGTTTCAAGAGGAAGATCCGACCATCAGCATGCTTAAGTGTTTCTGGGACAGGAAGAGGAAACCCACAAATCATGAGAGAAGAGGCTTGTCTCGACCAGTGTTGTTGTTGCTCAAGCAGTGGGATAGGATCCAAGAGAGAGAGGGGCTGTTGTTCAGAGTCATCGACGATGTGTTCAATGGGGAATGCCGACAGTTGCTGCTCCCTGCATGTCTGGTCAAGCTGGTGTTGCAAAGTGTCCATGATCAGATGGGGCATCAGGGCATTGAGAGAACGCTGGGCCTGCTCAAACAGCGTTGTTACTGGGCTGGGATGAGTGATGCTGTGGATAAGTGGGTGAAGGAGTGCCAGCGGTGTGTGTTAGCCAAAATGCCGCAGCCGAAGATACAAGCACCTTGGGCCCCGTTCTTGGCGTCGCACCCATTGGAGGTGGTCGCGATGGATTTCACCACACTAGAGCCTGCATCGGATGGGCGGGAGAATGTCTTAGTGGTAACCGATGTATTTACTAAGTTCAGCCAGGCGTTCCCCACCCGCAATCAGAAGGCGGACACTACCGCAAAGGTCCTTCTAAAGGAGTGGTTCCTCAAGTATGGTGTGCCACAGCGTCTTCACTCAGACCAGGGGAGGAATTTTGAAAGTGCTGTTATTGCAGAGCTCTGTAAACTGTACGGTGTAAGGAAATCCCGCACTACGCCACATCACCCCCAGGGAAATGCGCAATGTGAGAGATTCAACCGAACTCTGCACGATCTCTTGCGTTCATTACCACCTGATAAGAAACGGAGGTGGCCAGAGCACTTACCTGAGCTGGTGTACGCCTACAATGTGACTCCCCATTCTTCCACCGGTTACTCTCCATACTACATGCTGTTTGGAATGCAGCCACACTTACCAGTAGATGCCTTGCTGGGTCAGGAGACAGGAGGGGAGACAGAGCCTACCTGGTTGTCTGTCCATAAGGAACGGCTTCAGGATGCACACACCAGAGCACGAGAGTATGCCGAAAGAAAGGCAGCGGACCGTGTTGCCAAGCGTGAGAATGTGGTGTATTGTCCAGAGGTGGCAGTGGGTCAGCAGGTGTATTTACGATATCGTCCCCCAGGACGGAACAAGATCCAGGATGCCTGGGCACCCACAGTGTATAAGGTGGTAGAGGTGCATGGAACAACCTACACCGTGGAACCGGTGGGAGGAGGTCTGGCAAAAAGAGTGCATAGGTCAGACATCAGGCCCTGTCCAAAACCAGTTCCAGTGCCGACGCCTAGGCGAAGAGTGACACCTGTAAAAGTTCCTGCCTCGGAGTTGGTAGAAGGGATGCCTGCACTGGATGCAGAATGTGTGCTTGTGGAGGAAACCCGATGGACTAAGGAGGATCCGGTGGACCAAGTGCTTGGGAGGTTGCAGCAGCCAGTGATGCAGTCAGAGGATGATGCTGAAATAGGAGAGGAAGCGGAGAGCAATGATGAAGTACCAGTAGAGGATGAGGCGAGTGTTGTCGGACAGCTCTCTCAGCCTGAAACAGAAAGAAAGGATTCAGCATTGGATGTGGTGGTGACTAGGCCAGTTCCTGTTCCCCGAAAGCCCAGGGCAGAGAGTGCCCAGGTGAATACACCCTGTCCTTCACCACGCAGGACCCAGCGGTCTACTGCTGGGGCTCATAGCAATCCAAACAGACTGCCTAAATCGGCTTGCAATTCTGTGTCTTTCAGTCCCGATGTTCTTTCCCAAGTGTTAGCTGGAATAGTGTTGTATACATCTGGAAAACTACAAGGAGTAGTGGATGATTAAAGCATGTTTGTAGTCATCGAGGACGTTGACTGTAGGCAGGGGAGAGTGTAACCGGGGCAGGAATAGCCTGATATTTAATTAATTTCCCTGGTGAGTTGCCCATATGTTTGCGTTGACTCAACTGAGCGCGCTGTCCCCTTTAAGAGTGTGTGCATGCGCAGATGAGAGCGAGCGCGTCAGACTGAAAGAGAGCGCAGTTTGAGACAGAGACACAGAGTGAGAAATAGTCGATTAAACAGTTTAAAAAGAGAACGTTTCCAGGTTGATATTGACTTCTGATCTGTGGTGTAAATCTGTGGTGACAACAGTCGTGCGATAGTGTCGAGTGTATGGTTGATTTCGCTGCTCAAACGAGTGTTGTGTTCCTACACGTGAGAGATCTTCCGTGGGAAAAGGAAATCCTGAGGTGTTGGGGAAGATTGAGCGTGAGTTAATCTGTAATATGTTATAAAAAGTTGTTGCAAGGTTAAATAACAGTTTATTTCATATATTACTGTAACATTGAGTACTTATTTTTCTTTATGTTGTGTTAGAGGGGAGAACAGAGACACGTGATATTGCACGTGCACCAGCTACCACGTGAGCTTTTTCTGTGTGCTTCAAAGTCTCAATAAGAGTGAGTTCTGATCATTTCATTCTCTTAAAGTGTTTATGAATAAGTTTAGAAGAATATTTGTACCCTGTTTCAAGTGTATACTATTTCGTTGGGTCTAATTTCTGATTGATTTGAACAGAAGGGGTCAAACTGTGGAATGTAATGTATTCATGTGGTGAAATGTGCAGATTTCTCATGTATGCTGTTCTTTATTTCTTTCATTAGGCACATACAGGTCACTACCATTGTTTTTGGCACTCATTTTATTTGTTTCTGAGATTATCAATGTGAAAACCATTTTTTTATTTGTTTTTGCTTTGTAAGACTCTTATCACTTTTTCTGCACTCATTGCAGGATAGTTGGACAGTTTATTTTGTTATGCCAATTCCACTTATTAATTGGAAGATTTGTCTAGAACTGCTTTTCTCCTGAACAAAAATATACATTAACGCTGTGTCTCATTTGAGGCTCAGGCTGCGTTCGAAACCGCATACTTCCCTACTATATAGTAGGGGAAAAGAGTAGGCGAGCGAAAAAGAATGTACGAATCATAAAAGAGTAGGCGAGAATTACCTGGGTGACGTACTAATTATCGCGAGATTCGGACTTAAGTGCGTTCGAATATGCCTACTTTCCTACTATATAGTAGGCGAAAACAGTACGTGAAGGAAGAAGTACGTTCGAAACATCAGTATTCATAAAAGAGTAGGCGAGGAGTTCCCGGATGGCTTACTGCTTCCAGACAGATTTTCGAGTGCAGTCCGATGGATACTCTTCTATCCCAGAAGGCCACGCGAGAGGATACGTCATTATCAAACATCACGGAGATCAGCGACGCGCGGAGTTTCAAATGTGAGTAAACACGGTTCCTTGTGTTAAAATTGCATTTGTTAAACTACTATAGAGTAAACGTTTTAACTGTTGAAGGTGTAAAGGAGTTAGACGGTATAGTATAGTTGTGATTTTGCTGTAAAAACACGTTTTATTATGTATAGCTCTAGCTGACAGGAGCTCCAGTAAGGACACGTAAGTTACGTCTCTAAAGGGGATTTACATAAACATCTTAAAGACGCTTATTTTAAACGTCTATTTACATCTGACAGGAAAATCTTTTATAAGTATTGCAGTATTGCACAACATGAAATATACATCTGAGTGGTATGTGTGCTATTATGTAGAACAAATCTATAAATTAACTAAACATAAGTTATCTATTTTATTTGTCCATTAGTACTGTTGATAAATTGAGGAACATCTATGTTGGATAAAAAGTTAAAACAACCTCAACATGTAAATGTAGTGTTGAGCTCATAAATCACAGAGGTCATGGGAGTCTTGTCTGGATGTTACAGGGACAGAAGAACAGATGTGTGTGTATCCGGTGGAGAGAGGCTCATGAAGCTGATGCTGCATCAAAGGCTTTGAGTGAGTATACTACAGAAATTAATAACAACAACTATTTAAATATTAAGTTGTAGTTCATTTTAATTATTGTAATTTCAAACAGAACTATTGAAGCACTTTTCTGATACTCTATTTCTGTGCATTTGCTGCTCAGCTGTTGTGGTGGAGCAGGACCTGCAAGGAAAGATGATGGCGGCATTTGTGAAAAAAAGCGTTCTTGTCTTCTAAATAATACTGAAATCAAATGACATTGTGCTGTTAAAATGACTGCTTTTGTGTTATGTTTGTGCATTTTTGTAGGATCTGAAATGTCAGCAGACTGGTGTGAGCACTGAGGATGAGGAGCACAGAGCTGAAGATCGTGCCATGGACGAGACCCTCCATCACTCCACCGGCCCTTACGAGACCCTCCATCACTCCACCGGCCCTTATTGCCTCAGATCGTGAAGCACAACACATCACGCAACAACCTCCGGCACTCCGGCACGACTCACCTCTGGTGGTCGGCTGATTCATCAGAATAAAGCCGCAGAATGGGAACCGCTGTGTTGAGATGGCAGTAGATGTGGTTCAGCGCCTGTAGTCTACATGATTGTAGTTTGAATAAAGCTTTGTTTCATGTGTTGACTTGTATATGCATTTGTTTATTGCGTGGTGACTTTCATTCATTAATTTACTCATTTATTAATATTTATCATTGTTGTCAGTAAATCAAATATAATTATTTAATTAATTAATGCATTGAAAATGTAGTCATGAGGTGTATATATATATATATATATATATATATATATCATACATATATTATGTTTGCATTCATAATATGAGATTGTATACACAGGAAAAAGGTTGAATATCTTAATATATATTTTCTTAAATAAGTAATTATAATACATTTAAAAAATGCATTTTTTGATATTTATAGGCCTGAGGGATGAAACGACAGAAAAAGAGGAAAACAGCAGTAAGCCACTTTTGCTTGTGGATGAAAATGTTTGGAAATAAAATTAAACAACATATTAGATAGAAATAGAAATGAACAACATATTCAAAAGATGACAATTTGGGGATTTCGTTATAAAAATAAATAATATCGTTAAGGATAAAACGGTGGGTCACATAAGTAGGGTTAAATATAAGAACTTAAATCAACCCTAAATGTATTCACAAAATAAATGGGCAGCAGTTTTTTTAAAAATACCATAAAATGAGCAAGTTTAATCAATATCAAGATATTTACAGATAGATTAATTAAACGTGTCGTTCAAATCTTTTAAGTTGTTGCACTTGTGATAACGCGGCGTAGGTCACATGATAACGTCAACATGGCAGATGTCCGGTTCGCATTCATACTTAACGAGATTTGGCTATAAAGTACCTACTCTTTTAGCGCTCGTTAAGTAAGTACTTATTGAAATTAAGTACCTACTCATTGAGTATGCGGTTTCGAACGCAGCCTCAGTCAGGAATAAAAGAACCATTTTCTTTAGATGTTATGGCTGTGTCTTATTTCCTGGCATAACGTTTGAACGGCCACATATATAAATATATTTGTCAAAAATAAACTCATCAACTAAGATGTTATAGTGTTTGTTCCAATGTAACGTTAGGCTATATCAAACTAATGAATCCTTAACTTTGAAATATGTATGATACTTTAAAAAAATAAAGATTACACTTGAAATATTGTTAAAATTGTAATTGTTGTTGATTTACATGTGAATACTTTTTAATAAAATAGCATAAAATATATTTACAAGGTAGATGCAAAATGATCTTTATAGGTCAATATAAGCCTTCTCATTCAATTATTATTATTTTTTTTTGTATTAGTGACACAAAACTTTCTGAAAATACAGTATGAGAATTAACTGCACAATTACTAGAAATGTTTACCTTTGATATTATATAATATGCATGTATAAAAAAAAATTGTGCAAAAAAAAAGAAAAGTTTCCAAATCTAACTTTGAACCAATTTTGTAGAATGGCTCATATAGCCTGTTTGAACAGGATTTGTTTCCAGGTATGACTATGTACTAAAAATGTGCATTTGACTTTAGTGTATATATATCTATGCACCAGTCTGCGTACACGTCAGACAGAAGGAAGCGCCCGCGCCCTCAGATCACTTGGACATGGCTGTGTTACAAGAGGTAAAAACGATATAAATACTGTTCGTTTTCTCACACAAACCGCTCGTTTCGTGTCTTAGGCCATCAATGTGTACTTACATTTACGAGTCATTAAATCATGTTTAATTTGGACTTCTCTGTGCATGCTCTTTGAGGTGGACCCCATAGACCTGCATGATATGACTGTCAGACAAGAACGGTTTGACCTAAAAATATCAAAATTGAAAATACTGTGGAAACAAAGACACCTACATCTTGGATGCCCTTGAGGAAAGCTAAAACATATCAAAAATTAATTTCAAAGTGAACTATCCCTTTAAGGACCCCAAAAAACACCTTGGTCCCCAGAGAGTTATATAATAAAAACCCTCAGAGGAAGTTGGGAAACTGACATAAAGTACATAATTTTTTTTGGGTGGGTCTGTGCAGCTGTCTTTCATCATGAAAGTGTGCAGGTCAAATTGAGCTGTGACAGAGCAATTTCTGAGCAATAAAATGAATCATGATTTGGAAACTAAATTGACTTTGATAACTGATCATAAGATGTTAATTCATTTGTTGCCTGCATTAACAGTCATGTATCAGAGTATGTGCTTGAGAGGTCATAACCCTGCCTCTTGAGACCACCCTCTTCTCTCTATCCAAAAGACAGACTGATGTTTTAGAGTTTATTTTATTTTAAACTTCACCTGTTTTTAAGGCAAACACTATAGTTTAGGATCCAAAAAAAACAAAAAAAACAATGTTTGCTTTAAACAAGAGTTATGTCTTTGATGTTGACTGTACAGGCAGCAGTTTGATGAAATATTGATAGCAATTCTCCAATTGATAGCAGCTCCAGAGGGACGTTAGTTTGGCTTTCAGCAAGAGGAGTTCGTGTAGTGGACCTGCACTCTACAGTATGAGATATGTGATTCATCAAGCATCACAGCATCAGAATGGGTGTCTGTTATTGGACCTAATCACTCAACTGATCAACACAATATAGTACTGGCTATTGTGATCAAACAGAAGACATACCCACAAATCAAACCCACACATAGTAAACCTTTTTTTTTTTTTGCCTGTTTGAACAAACGCAAATGAAAAGAAACTATTAGAGGTCTAACCCTAACAAAAATATGTTCTTAAAATGTTTTGCTAACATTCCCAATAAGTTATGAAAATACCTTTTAAAATAATTATAATTATTTCGGAATGTTTTTTAAACGTCGAAAACGTCCAGTTTTTTAATGTATTTAGAAAGTTTTTCGTTAACACTTTATAATAACGTTCAGTTGTAAGTCATTTATAAGTGAGAAGTTAATGATGAACTAATAATTTACAAAACATTCATAAATGATTAGCAAGTGATATGCTAACATTGTATGTATGTTTTGTAAATTCCGTTACAAGTAAATTACAAGTGATGAGTAAATTATTAACTAATCATTTACGAAACATGACTATGTGTTCATAAATGATTAATAAGTGATGTGTTACTTATTTTATGTTTTGTAGATTCAGTTATAAGTCATTTACAATTGATTAGTTAATGAATAACATTTTTTTTGTATGTTTTGCTCACATCAGGTGCACAGTGGTTAAAGACTCCATGTGTTTAAGAGAAGACAGCTGTCTATACCCTCACCAGTCAGCACTTACACTGCAGTACACACTACAGTGTTCAACACCTGTTATAGATGTGTAAACGCATGAATACATAATTTACAACACTTTCTGCATCCCCTAAAGTGTAAACTATTCATCACTTGCAAATGTGTTACACATCATTCATAGATTACCACTTCAAGAATCAATAAGGCATAAGATCTACGAATCTTATCTACAAATGATGTGTAACACATTTACAAGTGATGAATAGTTTACACTTTAGATTAGGGGATGTAGAAAGTGTTGTCAATGATTTATTCATGCGTTTACACATCATTGTGTTGAACACTGTTACTTACCTGTTACAAATGATCTGTATGTGTATTCAAGGGATTGACAACACTTTCTGCATCCCCTAATCTAGTGTAAACTATTCATCACTTGTAAATGTGTTACATCATTCACAGATCTTTCTTACCTGTTACAAATTATCTGTACGTGTATTCAAGGCATTTACAACACTTTCTGCACCCTCTACATACCTCTACATTGCAACATACATACAAAAAAAATGTAACAATTTATTAAACATTTATAATACGCATATTCATGTTTTGTAAATGATTAGTTCATCATTAACTAATCAATTGTAAATTACTTAAAACTGAATCTACAAAACATACATAAAATGTTAGTATATCACTTGCTAATCATTTATGAATATTTTGTAAATGATTAGTTCATCATTAACTAACCACTTATAAATCCATTAACATTATTTGTAGGTTTATATGAACGTTAGAGGAGTATTCCATTCTATCATTTTGGAAATGTTATGAAAATGTATCTGAATGTTTTCTGAACCTTCAAAACACCCTGAATGGATGACCAGCATCGCCGGGCTCACACACAGACACTTCTGTGCTAATTTACCTATGCTGCATGTATTTGAACTTTTATCCAAATAGTAGAGGTCCTGGGTAAGATGCACTTCATTAAGCAGAGAATATCTTAACTATTATAGACTAATATGACCCCATTTAACAACGTGGGATGTGCGCCAAAATCTCTACCCGGGACGAAAGTCTTATAAATGACCACAACAGGTGACACTATTATCACACTACAGGTGAGTGGGACTTTTTCTTCCCTTTATAGATATCCTCATACATCTTCATATTAAGAAAAATACTTTTTGTATTACACTTTGTCTAAAAAATAAAATAAAATATGCAAATGAGGCAATATCTCATTAAATATGCGTACATATAAACCCTTGAAGCTACAGATTTTCTGAGGTGATCACAATTTTCACAATGACCATGATTATAAGGTCATAGAAGAGTGTAAACATTCTGATTTGATATAAAGAAAATGGCTAAAATTGTGACCAACATAAATGTAGACAAGTTGTTGTGCTGTATCACAGAGGGCAGTTCTGCTTGTGCTAACTTTATCGATGATCGACTCAGAAATAAGTCGATATGGATACACTTGACTATTAGTAAAGTCATGTTTACTTTGCCAAAGACCACCTTGAATTTGGCTTCCAACGCATACATCAAAGATGAGACAATCAAAGCTCTCATGTTTATTGAGTATGGGTGTCACCGGGGGTTCACAGTTGAGGAGCTACTCCAGCATGAGATCACCAACTCTGCATTCTTCTTGGTTGATAAAGACGGTTACTTGAGGAAGAGTGCCAAATCACAACTTGGGACTGAGCTGCTGAAGTTGTGTCCACAAATAGATAAAAAAAAGGTCCAGATACTCCCCCGCAAACACTCGCCATCATTATCGACTTCATGGCATTGGTGAGAAAGGTCTCCTTAAAGCTACACTGTGTAATTTTTTAAGTTGATTCTTAGCAAAAAACACTTTGTTCTTTCAAAATGATATATGCTCATTAATGTATAATTACTTCTACCAACTAATCAAATATTGCGTAAGCGTAGAATCTGCCATTTATAGTACATACGAGTGAGTCGGTCGAATGGCGGAAGACATGTTGCGCCTCCATCTTGAAAAATACATTAGCCAAAGAGGGACACCTGGAAATTCAAGCTTCGCCTTTCGCATTTTTACAATAAGTGGTACCGTGACGAATGCGAGGGGGGAGATTAATTGCGACTGCCAGCAGATTTGAAATAATACGGCCACCTTAGGAGTTAAAACGTCCTCAGAATGGGAGGGGCCAAACCAAAATGTTCCTGTGGTATTAGAGAACTTTTGGTCATCTTCTATAAGCAAAACTGCTTTTCAGGCATTCTATGTTGAGTGGCTGACCACCAATTTACAAAGGTACCAAACCACTATACCTTGGTATATCACCACAGGCATGGTTTGTGTCAGCTGCGAGTGATACTCCATTCCCTCGGCTCAACTGCACACACCAGGAAGCTGATGACAGGATGATGTTCCATGTGCTGGACATTTTAAGTCACAGTACAGGATCTACATCACTGACACTGTCATCGGGTAGTCAATTGGAGAAATCTTGGCCTCCAAGAGCTCTGGCTCATCCGCAACTCAGGAGAGAAAAGATCAATATTTTCACTTCATGATATCTGCATAGCGCTGGGAGACGAGCTCACACAGTGTCTCCCAGCACTACATGCGCTGACTGGGTGCGATACAGCAAAATATCAACCAAACTTGCAGCTCTGAACACTGTCCGCAAACCAGACAACTCTTCTCTGATTCTCAATTTCAACTGTCAGCTAACAGCTAACAGAGAGTGCAATACAAAAGGCGGAAACATTCTTGGTCAAATGTCTCAAACCATCAACGGACATGGAGACATTTGACGACCTGTGCTCAAACCATCAACGGACATGGAGACATTTGATGACCTTAAGATGGACTTTGAGCTGGTATCCGTTGTTGCAAGTACTGAAAATGCAAGGGAGGCAATAGTTGTAAAAATCCTATCACTGAATGAGCTCTCATCATCATCCCCATACCTGGACTCTGTTGTGAAAGTTTTACCTTTCAGTTTATTCCCTGCAACACAGGGAATAAACCTGCTGTTTTGTATTTCTCACTTTAAGTTAACGTTCCAATGATATAGCAAGGTTGGCAATAATAGCAACATCTACAGAAACACAATTAAAAATATCAAACCAGAATTCTTACACTTACACTACAATGTCATTGTAAACATTGTGATCACCTCAGAAAATCTGTAGCTTCAAGAGTTTATATGTACGCATATTTAATGATATATTGCCTAATTTGCATATTTTATTTTATTTTTAAGACAAAGTGTAATACAAAAAGTATTTCTCTTAATATGAAGATTAATCTGGTAGAAATGTATGAGGATATCTATAAAGGGAGGAAAAAGTCCCACTCACCTGTAGTGTGATAATAGTGTCACATGTTGTGGTCATTTTCAGGACTTTCGTCCCGGGTAGAGATTTTGGCGCACATCCCATGTTGTTCAATGGGGTCATATTAGTCTAGAACAGTTAAGATATTCTCCGCTAAATGAAGTGCATACAAATCTTACCCAGGACCTAGACTAAAAGCAACTTACAAATGAGGAGAGCAGTAAAAGCAGTTCAACTAACAATAGGACAACAATATGTAAGTGCAGTGACCCTTCCAGTCTAATGCAGTATAAGTATATGTATATATATATAAATATAAAAAAAGATATAGAGTAGAAGAGAAGAGAAAAGAAAGTGTTAGTACTAATAGATCAAGTATTGCTGAAAAAGATCCCCTGGTTGGAATGAGAGGTAGAGTTGTGTCGCATTAGCATAACAGTGATAGGAAAAAACATGTTTCTGAATGACAGGTCCTTGTGATCAGAGGTGTAAAGTCCAGGGGTCAGAAAGTAAAAGTCCTGCCATATGTTTATTTCACCAATGAACTCAGCCAGCTGATTTCACTAATTAGTTCTAACTCCTGGCTGAAAACTGTGCAAATTAGCAAATACAGGGGATTGAAAAAAATACTGAGGAGGACTTTTACTTTCTGAACCTGGACGTTACACCTCTGCTAGTGATGACATGTAGATGGAGAAGACTTGACTTCAACCATTGGAGTGCGGTTCCCGAGATGCCCTTCGTCTTTAGGATTGGAGGATCTAGTGGTTAACTGTGTCAAACACAGCAGACAGATCCAGCTGGATGAGAAGCAGCAGGCAGTCTCAGTTGAGTGTCCTGTGAACTGTGGTGGAAACGGTAGTACCTGGAGGACACCCACACTGATACATAGAGAACCTGCTAACTCCGACTCAAACCGATCCCACTGGGCCATTGTGCTGCCCTGTTTATATTTATGTTTAACTGAATTCAAGTCATAAAAAAATATAAAATGTAAGCAATTATAGGGTTAGTTCACCCCCCCCCCAAAAGGCCACACTGAGTGAACAACTTATTTGCATGGTTCTAGTTTACTTTGTTTGTTTATTTGTACATTTTTATGTAATTATTTTGTTTCTTTAAATATAAGTTGCCCAAACATTGGAACTGAGGAGCTACGTTGTCTCTTTAGCATTTCAACCCTCAAAGAGCAACAAAGCCAATAACCATTTGTTTCTAGAGTGCACGCCAGAGAGCTGCACGGGTCCAATTTTGTAAATCCGCACCCGCCCGTACCCGCAGTGCTTAAAACCGCATCCGACCCGTTTTCCGACAGCAGCACTAATTAAAATCCGCAACCCGACCCGACCCGCTTAAAATAGAACCGAGATCCGACCCGCACCCGAAATAAAATCAGTTTAGCCAATCACATTATAGACACACTTTTTTCAAATTTGTATTGCCTTTGGCGGCTTGCCTTAACACAAGGACAACAGCCGAAGCTGTCAAAAAGCCAATAGCCTGTAGCCTGCATGGCAAACGCGTTACCACAAAACAATTCAATTTCGTCTAGCACATCAGCTTCACAATTTTATATATATTTATATATTGTTTCATCAATATTAATTAAATGAGAAGTTAAAAGCATAGTAGCCTTAAGATCATACGTTGTGCAATATGTCGGGAGACAGAGGCAGACATTATTGACCACTTCATTATAAGTTTCTTACTGTATAAAGCCTTTCTTTAAATTGAATTTCGTTTTGTATTAATTTTATCTTAATTTTAAATGATGTTTTATAACCAATTGTCTGAATTTAATAAATAAGAAGTAGCCTAATAGCAGGCATCAGGACATGCGGATCAACGGCGCATGAACTGGAAATTAACGAAACTCAGCGTATAAGCTACATGCCTCACAGACCTGAGAAACATATAGAAAGCTTGAAATGTGTAGCCTACTTTTAAACAAAACAATTCAAAACGAAAGAAAACAGCTCTGTCTCCTGTCCTGGCTATATTTGACATAGGCCTATATAGCCTATTCAATAATCATTAGGCTACTTTTCCCGTTTCTTTGTGACGTTTTCATGAACGAGTCATCACCTCTCAATAGTTAATATTGTTATTTGGTGTTCAGTTTATACAGGTTTTCAAATGTTATTTAATAAAAATATTATTTTTTTCCCCTGTGGCTGTGTTTGCATTAAAGGGATAGTTCACTTTGAAATTAATTTTTGATATGTTTTAGCTTACCTCAAGGACATCCAAGATGTAGGTGTCTTTGTTTCCACAGTATTTTCAATTTTGATATTTTAAGGTCAAACCATTCTTGTCTGAAAGTCATATCATGCAGGGTATGGAATTTTTTTTGTGCCAATAAAAATGAACGTAACTTTTCAAGAAACTGAAGAAAATATACATTGAAACTGAAAAAAATATCTTTGAAACTGAAAAAGAATAAATCGCGGGCACATTTTTTGACTTCGTTTTTAAAACACTGCATGTTTTGCTAACTATTTCTCATATTTCTTTCGCTGATCTGAACTTACAAATGCGCTTCCAGAGTTTTCATTTACGCTTCTGAAGTTTTCGTTTACGCTCCCTGAGTTTGCGTTCGCAGTTCTGACACATTGCTCTCGTGGGGGCGGGGCTAGTAGCAGTGTGTTCTCATTGGCTACTGAGTTTTTGATGGACAGCTTCTTGACCTGGAAGTGAAGACATCATTGTTCTGTTTACATGTGAGGATGTGAGCGTCTGAAAGCGCTGCTTTCTATTTAATTTTACTGATATTAAATTATGTTTTTATTTTATCTGTATTTACCTGCTGCTACTAGGCCTACTTAACCGACAGAAGCTTTTAGCGCAAGAGATCTATTCAGGTGTAATTGTACATTAAAGTACTGTATATAATAATACTGGAAATATTGTGTAGTGTCCAATGTTTTCGGAGAATATTTGTTAATTCCTGATGATTCTTTTGCATGTTAGGCACTGATTAGGTTGAGCTGTTACAATATAAAGAGAATACTAGCTTACAGTATGTGTGTGATATATTCAGCAGTCAAGAAAGATTTACACATTTACACCATCAAAATTAATGATCACTTAAATAAGAGGAATTTAAACAATATGAAAATTACAATCGTGGCCTGCTGTCAGATGATACAGAGTTACAGACTTCAAAGAGCATTTCATATTTCACACAAATAATGTTCTTATCATTACTTTTATTTTGTTATTTAATTTAGTTAATATTATCTTCTAACATTTTAAATGGTAAATTTTAACAATCATCAACAGTTTCAATTGTGACTTATACAACCAGATAATGTAATGTAATTAAAAATAAGAATTCAAATAAATGTACATTCTTTATTGTCACTACGGCTTATACACAAGTATCAAAGTGAAAGTCTTGGATGCAATAATGTTGTGACAGGAAAGACCAGAATCCACAAAACATCACCTGCATACTATACACGTAATGCACAGTATTATCATGATATACATTACTACACAGAATACATATTTAAAATTAATATACATTTGAAATGATGCTATGATCCTCTGAACAGTTCCTGTTACAGTAAAAGTAAAGCAGTGACTGGGTGGGCACAAGGATAGTCCACCCAAAACATGAGGATTCTCTCATTATTTACTCGCCTTCATGCCGTCCCAGATGTGTATGACTTTCTTTCTTCACATAAACATAAACAAAGATTTTTAAGGAAATAATCCATCTCTGTGAGTCCATATAATACAAGTGGATTGTAATTCATGTACGTATGACAGTTGGTCGGAAGTTATTTTTAATAGTTAAAACAGTTTACATTATTAGTATTTTTCTTATCTAGCCTATTGTTTCACTCCAGAAGGCATTGGTTCATCCACTGAGGTCGCATGGACATCACGGTCACTGTGTGTGGTTTTTAAAGCATCTTTAGGACTCGCAGAGATGGATTACAATCCTTAAAATCTTAATTTGTGTTTTTCTTGTAGAAAGAAAGTAAACTGCATCTGGGACAGCATGAGGGTGAGGAAAATAAGTGAGAATTGTATTTTTGGGTGAACTATCTCCTTAACATTCATATGCGGTTGGTATGCAAATCCATGATCAGCAGAGACTAATATGAATAAAGTGCCACCTCTTGTGTACTTGCGAACTGTGTTTGTTTGGATCTAGAGGAAATAAAAATATTTGCTAGATATCAGGTGTCTGAAGATCAAGATCCCACTCATTCAAATGTGATGTGTCTGAACAAAGTAAGACTCTTGTCTGATGTGGACAGTGGATCTCTGGCACTATCACTCCATCCTCTGTGTCAGCAGCAGAATTCTGCTTATGGAATAGTTGCTCCACTCCCTGGAAAACGAGAAAGGAAACGTATTATAATCTAACAATACAAACTGCTTTGAACTCCCACATACAGTAACAAGACTTAAAATATTTATTTCAAACAAATTATATAAATGTTTTAAGGGATTTTACAGTACTGAATATTTACAGTCATGCACCATTTATCATCTGTAATACTGTTGTGTAACCAGTAGATGGCTGTATAGCCCTATATATAAACATATCCATGGCTGTGTATTCCCTAGTTGCTGGATGTTTTCAGTCATAATTACTTGCATGTACTAGGATTTGAATTTGGACATATATTTATTAATAAAGAGTATTAAAGTTTTAAAACAAATTATCAGAAATGTTCATTTGAAGTGCAACACAGTAGCCTACAGATACTGTACAGTACTCTAGCCCAATGTTGTTTGGGGTGGCTGGGGGAAATATGAACTAATCGAAGCAAATATGATCTAATCAAAGACTTTAATATGTAGATAAACAAGTCATGTAATGATTGGGCTAACAGTTAAATCAAGACAACACTGTATAATGTTACCTCACTGAGCTCTAAAATGCCTCACCACCTGAAAAAGCAAGTACTGTATTGTGAATAGCATTAGTATTGTATAAAAAAAGTAAAAGAAAAAGACTTACCGGAGTATCCAGTATCCTGATATAGCAACGATGACTAATGATAATGATATCATTCGTCTGTACTATTCCTCCTATAATAAATAATCTCAACAATATAGTGTAACGCTACCAGCAAATAAATACAGATACAAATTTATTATCAGTACAATTAAATAGAAAGCAGCGCTTTCAGACGCTCACATCCACACATGTAAACAGAACACTGACGTCTTCACTTCCAGGTCAAGAAGCTGTCCATCAAAAACTCAGTAGCCAATGAGAACACACTGCTACTAGCCCCGCCCCCACGAGAGCAATGTGTCAGAACTGCGAACGCAAACTCAGGGAGCGTAAACGAAAACTTCAGAAGCGTAAATGAAAACTCTGGAAGCGCATTTGTAAGTTCAGATCAGCGAAAGAAATATGAGAAATAGTTAGCAAAACATGCAGTGTTTTAAAAACGAA
Source organism: Phoxinus dragarum (assembly GCA_033366665.1). Lineage (NCBI taxonomy): Eukaryota > Metazoa > Chordata > Actinopteri > Cypriniformes > Leuciscidae > Phoxinus > Phoxinus dragarum. The sequence goes on along the minus strand of JARPMJ010001514.1, from coordinate 31,233 downwards.
GTCAAAAAATGTGCCCGCGATTTATTCTTTTTCAGTTTCAAAGATATTTTTTTCCAGTTTCAATGTATATTTTCTTCAGTTTCTTGAAAAGTTACGTTCATTTTTATTGGCACAAAAAAAATTCCATATATGGGGTCCACCTCAAAGAGCATGCACAGCATAGGCGGAGTTTGACGTTCGAGTCAGGGGGGGGCAAAAAAAAATAAAAAATCATTGTAGCAGCTGGGACTCTGCGACTATCAATTGGGTACGGAGACCGGGAAGTAACCTGTGCACGGGAGAAAAAAAAATCCGTCCGCTCAGTTTATAAACCGCACTCACGAATTCTCAAACTGTTCCCTCGGTTTAACAAATCGTGCCCACGGGTTAATAAACCGTACCCACGAGTTTCTAATCCGCGCTCTTAGATTTGTAAACCGTGCCTTCAGTTTCTGTAATCTGTACCCACAAATTCACAAACCGTGCCCAAGCTTTCGCAATCGTTCCCACGGGTTTATACGCACAGATTTGTGGTTCCTCCCCCAGTCGGTGCCGGCAGATTCAACCAGGCCATCTGTTACGGAGCGGGAAACGTAGCCTACGCATTGCATTGTGTTTATAAACTTTATTTTCAAAAATGGATAATTTCCTGAATGTTCTAATAAACGACAGAGAGTTGGGTGACGCGGGGGGGCTATAATAGAATAATCAAAAAAGACTTCACATAAAAAAGAAATATAATACAAACACATTTCCAAAACTGTAAAAGGTTAGGTTATTTAGCAATTAAAAATAAACTCAAATAGGCCTAATAATAATAATTATTATTATTACATTTAGGCTACACATTTAGAAGATGCTTTTATCTAAAACAACTTACAAAAAAGGAACACAGCAATTAGTCAAATGTCAGTCATAATAGGCTACAGGTTAGACAATAATTTGTGGACAATAAATGGAATACATCAAATTGTCTTAACTGCGTGCATGTGCATGCTTCAAGTGATTCTCAATTGTAGCGGGTATGGGGTGGAATATATACGATTTAATATGAATGACGTGCATCAAAATCTTTTGTTTATTTGTGATAATCTTAGCACTTTATTATTATTGTCTAACCGGTATTATGACTGATATTTGACGAATTGCTTTGTTCCTTTTTTGTACGTTTTGGACAAATGCGTCTTCTAAATATGAAGCCTAAAATGTAATAATAATAATAATTATTATTATTTGAGTTTATAACTTGAGTTCACTTAAGACAGTAATATGTTCATCATAAAATAAGTTATCAATGCTTTATTTTTATAGGCTATATTTTACAGTTTTGGATAAAATAGGCCTACATTTTTTGCATAATTTTTGCTTAAAAATAAAGCATTCATAAATTATTTTAAGATAAACATATTAATGACTTAAGTGAACTCATAAACGCAAATAATAATAATAATCAGCCTATCATTATTATTATCAGGCTACAAGGCTACATATTTAGAAGACGCTTTTATCCAAAAAATTAACACAGTTAGACAATAATGAGACAGGGTTTTATTTGATTATCACATTCAAGATTTTGACGCATATCCAAGTGCGGAGTATGAGCGCTTGTATTTTCCTATCAACTGTGGAAACAACTTAAAATACTCTATAATTTCCGTTCATTTTTGAGACGCGCTCCAGTTTATGGAGATCATGAAAGCGCGCCTGATTGTTTTATTTTATTTTACAAAAGCACAACGGTTTCTTGTTGTTGTGAGTTTACACAAAAAAAGTAGTTGCGAATGATGTATTATTCTTTTTTGTATGACCAGAAATTATAGAGTATTTTAAGTTGTTTCCACTGTTCGCGCCCGCGCCTCCGTGCCAGTGCGCGCTCACACTCCGAATGCACAAACCCTTGGATATGCGTCAAAATCTTGTGTTTATTTGTGATAATCAAATAAAACCCTGCATTGTCTAACCTGTATTATGACTGACATTTGACTAATTGCTGTGTTCCTTTTTTGTAAGTTGTTTTAGATAAAAGCATCTTCTAAATGTGTAGCCTAAATGTAATAATAATTATTATTATTATTATTAGGCCTATTTGAGTTTATTTTTAATTGTTAAATAACCTAACCAAATATGAGAGTGCGGATTAGAAACTCGTGGGTACGGTTTATTAGCCCGTGGGCACGATTTGTTAAACCGAGGGAACAGTTTGAGAATTCGTGAGTGCGGTTTATAAACTGAGCGGACGGATTGCAAAACCGTCGCCACGGATTGTTTTTTTTTCTCCCACAGGTGACTTCCCTACTTACCACCATTTGGTTGTTTTGTGTTATTTAAAATGTTTATAATATATATATATTTTTTAAATGCAATTACCCGTTTCAGCCTCCAGGGGGGGGCAATGCTCCCCCTGCCCCCCCACAAACTCCGCGCCTGATGCACAGAGAAGTCCAAATGAAACATGATTTAATGACTCGTAAATGTAAGTACACATTGATGGCCTAAGACACGAAACGAGCGGTTTGTGTGAGAAAACGAACAGTATTTATATCGTTTTTACCTCTTGTAACAAAGCCATGTCCAAGTGATCTGAGGGCGCGCGCGCTTCCTTCTGTGTGACGTGTGCGCAGAATGGTGCATAGATATGTATACACTAGATTTCGCATTAAAGGCATTCGTTCCGATGAACTGCCGTAGCCAAGGCGACATCTAGTGTATACATCTATGCACCAGTCTGCACACACGTCACACACCAGGAAGCGCGCGCGCCCTCAGATCACTTGGACCTTTTACAAGGCGCCGCATCTCACTGAACCCGTGTTTAGACCCGCGTTTCCCCATGTCCGACCCGACCCGCACCCGTATCCGACACAGTTGGATATTTTTCACCCGTTTGAGCAAAATTTGCGGGTACCCGAACCCGTGCAGGACTCTGGTGCACGCTAGTAGTAAATGAAACCACGACCAATATATGGGTTTAACATTTTATTTAAGTTTGTTTGAATGTGTACATCTTACCCGTTGTTCCGCCGGGATCCATGACTGCAGCATGGACCAAAGGTTTGGAATTAAAGGGGTGCGGCCTTTCCTGATGTCCTTTATATCTCTTTTGGGGAATTATGGGAAATGTAGTTTTGGGACAATATGTGTTGGGGTTGTGTGTTAATTCGAATGTGTTTAAAGGATGTTTATTTTTATGTGTGCGCCTGTTTAAGTGTATTTTCATTATTGATGTAGGGTAAATGTGATTTTCTTTTTTAAGTTTGAGGATAATTTTGTGAGACCCCTGTAATTATACCAATGGTTTGGTCTAGTTTGTTAAAAGGGCTTCATTTTCTGTGGCTGAGTTAGTTCTGGTGAGGGATCCCTGAGAAACATCTGAGACCCAGAACTCAGTAATGTGCTGATGTCCCATTTATTAGTCAGTGTTTTGTTTTTCCCCTTTATTTATCTTTTTTCTGCACAATGTGTGGTCAGTACGTGAGTGACGCAGTCAATAAAATGACACTTTGTTGACTCCATGAATGTCTCCTGAAAATTTTATGGAAGAACCCTTACAAGATGGTGGCAGCGGTGGTTTTCTGTCCAGGAGGAGACTGTCTGTAGAGAGTCAAGTGCTGAAAAGATGGGGCCGAAGAGAGCAGTACTTGTTGTTCTTGCTGACGTCGAGAGCGCACCAGATGAGGGTGAGATGCTGACGGAGGATGCGACAGGTGCGGCTGGGCTGGTGCCTGAAGAGGAGTCAGAGGGTGATGTACTGGAGCTTAAGCGGATGTTTCAACGGTTCATGCAGAATCAGCAAGAGAGAGATACCCGTCAGATACAGGAAGCAGCTCGACAAGAGACGAGATGGAAATCGCTTCAGCATCAGTTCCGTCTACTACAGGATGAGGTCAGCCAGCGAACTCCGTTGGAGGATTTGCGAGACAGGGGAGCCGCTGAGGCGGAGGGATCGCCCAGAGCTTTGATTGACTCTCGCAATATGAGCCATGGTTATGCGCTGAAAGAACCAAAGATGCAACAATTGTGTGAAGCGGATGACATCGAGCATTATTTGACCACGTTTGAACGGATTGCTGAGGTGTGCAGATGGCCAAGGGAAGATTGGGCCATTAGACTCATTCCATTGCTGACTGGCAAGGCGCGCAGTGCATATGTGGCCATGGATGTTGCAGACGCAAGTGACTATGCGCAGGTAAAGGAGGCTATTTTGAGGAAGTATTCCATCAATCATGAAACATATCGACAGAGATTTCGTGCTATGGAGGTGCTGGAAGAAGAGACCCCTAAAGAGCTGTATGTTCGACTGAAAGACTTGTATCAAAAGTGGGTGAGACCGGCAGAGAGAACGAACCAGGAGATCAGAGAGATAATTGTCCTTGAACAATTTATGCGGATACTTAGCCCGGAGCTACAGACGTGGATTAAAGAGCACGACCCGCCTACAGCTGAGGAGGTGGCGCGTCTAGCTGATGTTTTCGTGGCGGCACGACGTAGAGCTGAGCCCTGGAGTTTCAATCGCTGAAGGACAGCACGAGATGGATCTTCTCAACGCCCGATTTCAACATCTCAAGGAAGTAGTAGGTTCGCAACAGAGGCAAGTGTAAAACGAACTGAGAACTCTGGTGTCTCTGGTTTAGAGACTATTAAGTGTTATAAATGTGGTCAATTAGGTCATAAAAAGCCAATGTGTCCGCAGTTGACAAGAACACTTACTAATATGTGTTATGTACCTCGAGAAACCATACCTGAACCTGCGAACATTCCCATTCCAAACCAAGTGATAAGAACTGTTGAGTTGAATGGAAAAAAAGTCACGGCCTTAATAGATACTGGTTGCACGCAAACCTTAGTTGAATCAGAACTTGTTCCTGAATTAGGTGCTAGTGGAGATGCTCCGGTTGTAGTGAGATGTGTTCACGGGGAAGAGCGTCAGTATTCTGTCACTGATGTATATATGGGTATAGGGGGGCAAACCTATTTGATGAGGGTATGACTTGCACAGAATTTACCATACCCAGTTATTTTAGGCCATGATTTTCCTGCTCTGATGGATTTATTGCCACTTTTTGATACTTGCAATGTAGTTCTGACACGGGCTCAATGCAAACAGAATGAATGTGAGGAAGAGGAAAACTCCTTGTTGTCTTTACCCTTTTTTGATTCTGAACTGTCTGTGAATCAATGTAAAGAAAAGAAGTCTAGGCGGGAAAGAAAACGGGAAAAATTTAAGGGAACAATAGTGCAGGCTAGAGAACTAAAAGAACCGGATAAACTGTTGAGTGCTGATCAGATTCCAATACCTGAGAATTTAAGGCAGTTGCAGAAGGAGGATGCTGGAATCTCCAAATTGCGTTTCCAGGTGGTGGAGGCAGCTCAAACAGGGTCGAGTGTATTCATGTGTCAAGGTATATCCTTTTGTGTAATGAATGACTTGCTGTATCGTAAAATAGAGGATAAAGTACAAGGGGTATTACCTTTTAGCGTACGTAATACCGTGATGATGCTGGGGCATTCCATTCCGTGGGCCGGACATTTGGGTAGGCGAAAGACGCATTCTAGAATTAGTAAACATTTTTACTGGTTGGGAATGTCTAAGGATATTGCGGAATTTTGTAAAGCTTGCCCTGAATGTCAACGCAGTGAAATCCGCAAACCCCGTAAGGCACCGTTAATCCCCTTACCAGTCATTGAGGTTCCCTTTCAGCGCCTAGGAATGGACATTGTAGGTCCGCTGGAACGCAGTAAGACCGGCTATAAATATATGCTAGTCATTTGTGATTATGCGACGCGGTTTCCAGAAGTGTTTCCGTTAAAGAACATCAAAGCTAAGGCTATCGCTGCATGTCTGGTTCAGTTTTTTTCTAGAGTGGGTATACCAAAATAAATACTGACCGATAGAGGAACGAATTTTACGTCTCAATTTCTGCAACAGGTGTATCAGCTGTCGGGAATAAAAGGGTTGAAAACAACTCCCTATCATCCGGAGACAGACGGGCTCGTAGAGCGATTTAATCAGACTCTAGTACAAATGCTTCGCAAATTCGTGAATGAGGTGGGGACCGACTGGGATCAGTGGTTACCATATCTTATGTTTGCTTATAGGGAAGTTCCACAGGCGTCAACTGGGTTTTTGCCTTTCCAGTTGATGTATGGCCACGAAGTGCAGGGACCATTGTCCCTTGTGAGAGAACTGTGGGAGGAGAATTCGGGGACGCCAACCAAAACAAATGTTATCGATTATGTGTTAGCCATGAGACAAAAATTGCAACAAATGACCGAATTTGCTTCTGCCCATTTGAGAGAGAACCAGAAAAGACAAAAGACGTGGTATGATAGGAAGGCGAAGTCGCGATCTTTTGAGCCAGGTCAAAAAGTTCTCGTGATGCTTCCTACATCCGAAAATAAACTTTTGGGTAAATGGCAAGGGCCGTTTGAAGTAACTAAAAAAATGGGAACCACTACCTATGAGATAGCGACCCCAGGCCAGGCACGATCACATCGGGTGTTGCATATTAATTTGTTGAAGAAATGGTACTCGCAGAGTGAGAGCGCAGTTGTTAATTTGATCCGACTGGTGAAGGATGAGGAGGAGGCGGAAGAGCAATATTTACCCGCTAGTCAACCTTCGCTGCCTATTGACCTTAGTCATCTTCCTGTAGAACGGCGAGCTCAAATTCAGCAATTGTGTGATCCGGAGTTGTTTAAAAATCAGCCAGGCTATACCACACTTACAAAGCATAAAATAGTGCTTAAAGAAAATGCGCATCCGAAACGAATGAGTTATCGCATCCCTGAACGATTGCTGACAGCTTTTGAGGATGAAGTAAAATTGATGCAGCAAATTGGTATAGTGGAATCGTCAAAGAGTGAATGGTGTAAACCGGTGGTATTGGTACCAAAAAAAGATAATACCCTCAGGTTCTGTATAGATTTCCGCTATTTAAATTCGGTCTCTAAATTCGATTCGTATCCTATGCCTCGTATTGAGCAGTTAATTGAAAAACTCGGAAAGGCTAAATTTATTAGTACCATCGATTTAAGTAAAGGGTACTGGCAGGTGCCTCTGGATTTGGAGTCGCGAGAGCTGACCGCTTTCCGTACACCAAGAGGGCTAATGCATTTTCGGGTGTTACCGTTCGGGTTGCACGGAGCACCCCCGACTTTTCAAAGATTGATGGATACGGTATTGGATGGTTTAGGAGAATTTGCGGCGGCTTACTTAGACGATGTCGTGATATTTAGTACATCCTGGGAGAATCACCTTCAACATCTTCAAGCCGTTTTCCAACGAATTAAAGATGCTGGTCTAACCATTAATCCGGCCAAATGTTCATTGGTTAAAACCGAGACCGAGTACTTGGGGTACGTATTGGGAAATGGAGTTGTTAAGCCTCAAGTGCAGAAACTCCGAGCTATTCAATCCTGTCCACTTCCAGTGACAAAAAAACAAATTCGATAATTTCTTGGTTTAGTCGGTTGGTATCGGAAATTCATTCCCCATTTTTCGACCATCGCGGCACCGTTAACTGATTTAATTAAAAAGACGAATCCTAACAAGGTGCAGTGGACCACACCTGCTGAAGATGCCTTCTGTGAGCTAAAGGGGGTGCTGAGCAATGAACCCATTCTACGTAGTCCTGATTTTGAAAAATCATTTGTTCTTCAGACAGATGCATCTGACTTAGGGTTGGGAGCTGTCCTAATGCAGGAAGAACCCGGAGGAATGCACCCTGTGGTGTATTTGAGTCGGAAATTATTTCACAGAGAAACGAGATATTCTGTGGTGGAGAAAGAATGTTTAGCATTGAAATGGGCTCTCGACTCATTGAAATATTATTTGCTTGGCAGAGATTTCGTTATCGAAACGGACCATAAAGCTTTGAAATGGTTGAATAGAATGAAAGATACAAATTCCCGCTTGACACAATGGTTTTTATCTATCCAACCCTTTCGCTTTACAGTAAATCATCGCCCGGGGGTCGAAAATATAGCGGCCGATTTTCTTTCTCGCCCACCTTGCGAGAATGTATAGGTGGGGGGAAATGTGATGGCTAAGGCCACACTGAGTGAACAAGTTTACTTTGTTTATTGCATTCCTGAACCTGGACGTTACACCTCTGCTAGTGATGACATGTAGATGGAGAAGACTTGACTTCAACCATTGGAGTGCGGTTCCCGAGATGCCCTTCGTCTTTAGGATTGGAGGATCTAGTGGTTAACTGTGTCAAACGCAGCAGACAGATCCAGCTGGATGACCCCCAATTTCCACCAAATGCGGAATGGCTGCGTTACGGCTCAGCTGCGTGACAGCTCCGTGTTCCGTCGTCCGTCAATACCCACCAGGTCCGGATTTGTTGCGTAGCGGCTGCGGCTGCGGCCGAGGACCCACGAGATCTCGCTAATTCACGTGTGATCGCGCGATATGTAGTTTCGATTAACAGAACCACCAAACCAGGAACAGTTTTCCGCCATGATCATCATATTTTCCGCCAAATATGATCCACCATGATCACGGTGTATTTTATTTTGAAAATTAAACGGATCTTTTATTTTGTTTTGGTTTGTTCTGTTTTTTTGCTTGACTTCCTGTGCTGCGGAGCTCTCCGGCATCCGGCAAAAATAGAAGCTCTGCGTATCAGCTCCGGAGGGTTGCGGATCGCCGGAGTCGGAACGCAGCTGTTCTGCATTCAGTGGAAATACACACATTGACTTTAATGGAAACCGATTGACTCCGCCGCCGTGCGCGAGCCGTAACGCAGCCGTAACGCATCTGGTGGAAATTGGGGGTCAGAAGCAGCAGGCAGTCTCAGTTGAGTGTCCTGTGAACTGTGGTGGAAACGGTAGTACCTGGAGGACACCCACACTGATACATAGAGAACCTGCTAACTCCGACTCAAACCGATCCCAATGGGCCATTGTGCGGCCATATTTATGTTTAACTGAATTCAAGTCATAAAATTTTTTTTAAATGTAAGCAATTATAGGGTTAGTTCACACACAAGATGAAAAAATTATTTCAGAGGGATTTCAGGATATATGCTTTCATTAGGAAATCAAAATATACTGTCCATAGCCTTAAAAAATCTATTTTCGCCATATTTTTTTGATTAAAAATGTCACATAAATCGGGCCAGGAATGATTTATTAACAAATCCCTCTGAAAATATGTGTATAAATGGAAAGTTTGGTGTACATAGGTGCTACATAGGTTGAGGTGTTTATATTGGAGAATGACAAAAAACTAATTTTGAGAAAAAGGCATTTAAAGATTTGTAATGTAAAAATTCATACTTTTTTAGTGGAAACAACTATTTACAGACACAATATATTATCAAATCATTAGCAACAACAATACAAACCTAAATCACATCAAAACTTATAAACACAGCATTTATGGCCTTCAACTGAACAGAAAAACAACCTGAATGTCAGAGCACGTCACGTGATGCATCTGAACGAATCACGTTGTCCGAAATTGACATCAGTCAATGGGATTTCGCTTTTTGAGTTAAATGTCCGTTGTACTTTCACGATTGGTTGCTGATAAAAAGGAAATTAACATATTTGGATCTGACAACATTGTACAGGAGAGAGAGAGCTCCAACGGTGTAGGCCTATGTGATGAAAGGGAGCCCGCATCGATCACGGAGCAGCGCGTTGATTTAGAACTCCAACTTTTGTTGAATTTAGGAGAAATCTACAGACGCAAATAGACAAAGTGTAGTAAAATACAGACTGAAATGTGTATTTTGGACTCCCCCACCACAAGTCTGAAAGAAGACGTTATTGAAGACAAAATAGCCCAAAATCGCTAAATTGACCAGTGAAAAAAAAAAAAACAGTATTTTTGCCTGCCGTGTCTCGCCTTAATGTTATGAAGCGATGAGAATACTTTTTAGTGCATTAAATATTTGAATTTTTATTTTACTGTAGTAGCACACTAAACTGTGCAATAGTGTCTCTGGGAAGTACACAGTCCAAAACATGGAATGATAAATAGCAAAACTTACATTTTCTAAACCAAAAACACAACCCCACCAAGTTAAACAAGGAAAAAAAGAACACAAACTCAAACATACAACTAGACAGCACACAAGTAAAATCTAACGAGACATGTGGAAAAACAACACAATAGAAAAATAAAAATTGTGTTCTGTGTATATGAACAGTTTCGTACGGAGTTTCTGTCTTTATATCTTGGTTTGGTGACAGAGATCTGACACTCCCGGTTTGTCATGTGCTTGTGTTATAGTCCTGTCTGTTGTGAGCACATGGCTTGTCATGTGTTTCTTATCCCATGTACTCTCCTGTCTATTGTCTAGCCCCTCCCTTATTGTTACCTGATTATTGATTCATTTGCCCCCATTGCTTTCCTCATTACCTTCTTTTATTTGCTTCCTTATTTAGTCTCCCTGTGTTTGCAGTCCTGTGCTGGTTCGTCATCTATGTATCCTCGTGTTCCTGTTTCCTGCCATAGTTCTGTTGTATCTTGATGCCTGTCCTGTTTTCCCAGGACAGTTTTTGTTTGTATTTGGTTTCATTTTTATTATGAATTAAAGACCCTTCATTCCTGCACTTAAATCCTTGCTTCACTATTACTTCCACCCCTGACAGTTTCAAAGATGCTTCAGACTAAAGAGATACTAATGCTGCGTTCCATTCCAAAATTGTCATGCCCTTACTTGCTAACTTCACTCCGTCTCGTTCACTCGGATGTACGTCATTGGTTACGTTGCACGAGTGCCTACTCCTGGCGGAAACTGCAATGGGCTGAATTGGAACGTCCTAAGCCCTTGATCACTTGGAATCAGCTGGAGTTGATTTATTATTTACATGTTTTTTTTTCCCTTTAAGAATTTGTTTAATGCAGTGTTTGGGTTGTTTTAAATTAAAACAAATTATAATTAATATATCATGGAGTTGTTTGTTGTAGTGGTGATTAGACGAGATCTGTGGTGACGTCACAATCATACTGCATTGTGGGACATATAGGTGCCTGAATTGTCAAAAACGTCTGTCAAAATCGAGGGAACGAGGGTCTGTCCATAAACTTCTCGTCCTCTTCAGAAGTGGAACACACTTCAAATTGGCGGCAGGGATTCCCCCAAGGGGAAGTGCTTAGGGAAGTCCGCAAGTGCGTGTCTAAAAGTGGACTGTAATGCAGCATTAGAGTGTAATGGTAGTCTGCAGAACCTGGAAGTTTGGTTTAAAAATGGCGTGAAATGGAGCACTTGTGCAGAGTTGTGAGTAATAGAAAAAAATGAGAGAATATAGTTCATATTCATAATCTGATGAAATTATGTTACAGAAGTGTAACGTTTGGTATGGCATGAGGTTAAATCCCAGCTAAAAAGAAACATTCCCAAAACTTTCACTAACATTCTTTAAAAGTTATGTAAATATTAGGACAAAATGTTCTTTAAACATTTAAAAAAACTGGATGTTTTGAATGTTTAAAAAACATTCAGAAATAACTTTTTCATAACTTAATGGGAATGTTAGCGCAAAACATTCTAAGAACATATTTTTAGCTGAGATGTCAATGTAATCCTGCTTGCCTGTTATTTTTTTATACAACTTTCGGTCCCACTTTATATTAAGTGGCTTTATACTATGTACTTACATTGAAATTAATAATTTGATACAATGGACTTATTGTGTACATACATGTTTGTACTTATATATTTAAAATACCTGCATATAATTACAGCTGTAATTAATGTATGTAATTACATTTGTAATTACACTGTTGACCCTTCCCTTATACCTTAACCCACCCTTAAACTTAACCATACCACCACACCTGTCCCTAACCTTACCCGTATCACACCGCAATAGCAGCAAAAGTGTTTTAAATGAAACATGGACACAATAAGTACATTGTACTTATTTTTCAATGTAAGTACAATGTACTTATTGTGTCTATGTTTCATTTAAAACACTTTTGCTGCTATTGCGGTGTGATACGGGTAAGGATAGGGACAGGTGTGGTGGTATGGTTAAGTTTAAGGGTGGGTTAAGGTATAAGGGAAGGGTCAACAGTGTAATTACAAATGTAATTACATACATTAATTACAGCTGTAATTACATGCAGGTATTTTAAATATATAAGTACAAACATGTATGTACACAAAAAGTCCATTGTATCAAATTATTAATTTCAATGTAAGTACATAGTACTTAAAGCCACTTAATATGAAGTGGGACCCAACTTTCATTCATTGTTGATTCCTTATGCATGTGTCTTGTGACTTCATATTTTCTTCAATTCTCTTTAATGATAAAACAAGTAGTAACATTTAAAAAATGTTAGATGGACGTCCAACTAAACTATTAAAAATAATAATTTTGCAAATATTAATAATAACATCATAAAGACGTTCAGAGAATGTTGTTCTAAGAACGTTTTCTTAGAACGTTTCGACATGTTAACTCGTGAGAACCTAGGCCAATCAATTTCTGATAAGTCTGTTTATGCATTTAACTTGTGGCCATGAGAAATAGATGTCATTCCCTCAACATAAAGAAATCATGCCCACGAGAAAAATACTTTGTTCCCTCAACATAGGATCTCGAGGCCACAACTTTACATCGTGTGCCACAACATAAGGATGTTGTTACCTCAGAAAAACTATCTTGTGGCCATAACATATCATCACGTTCCCTCAAGTTAATATGACGTTCCCACAAATTAATATCTCATTGCCATGACACAACCAAATGAATCGAACACATCCACTCCTGGTCACCGAACGTTGTTTTTTAAGAACGTTTTCTCTCAACATTATGAGAACATCAGTCAAGTAAAAATAACATCACAATGACGTTCCAAGAACTTTGTTATAAGAATGTTTCCTCTCAACGTTACAAGAATATATTTTAAATATGAAAACATTATATCACTGTTCCTGAAATATTATTTGAGGAACATTTTTAACTAACATTTACATAACGTTAGTGAAAGTCATAGTGAACGTTCCCTTTAAGCTGTGATGATTCTTTCTTTACTTTGTGCTTTTTCTGCTATTATGTTTTCAATATGTGACAAATATCTGACATTTCATTGTTTCGTTCCATGTCTTAGCTTATAGAAGTAGCAGGGATGCACAATATAGTAATATAATCAGTCAATATCTAATTGAAGTGTTTATGCTTATTTTCCATACTTTTACATTTAGATTACCTCTTAATTAAGTTAATCTCTAATTTATTAACACTGTTAAATGAAATCTTTAGCAAATCTTAAAATGAATATCCATCTTTCATATATTTCATCATAATGTTGTGATGACTAAATTCACTTGTAGCGCTTATTTTATTTTTTTAGTTTTTAGTGTTTTATTTTGAATTTATTTAGACAGTATAGTTTTGAATTTTAATATTGTCCATTTATCAGTCATAACATTTCAACATTTCAATTAATTGTTGGCTTACCAGTACCAGTCAGAATAATCATATTGGTGCATCCCTATATAAAGAAACAAAGTAGTTGTCAATTTGAAAAGTAGTTTTATTTAGTCATTTATGGCAATAATTTTGCATTATGTTCCAAAATAACACTTCCATGACCAATTCCATGATGTTCCTAATTATATATTCTCTACTAAAGTGGCAAAAGACGCGAGTGAGAATAAAATGGGCACTTTTTGACCCAATATTCAAATATTTCCTATCAGTACGAGCGTGAAATAAGATTTCCAGTTGTGGCTCAAAAACTTTGATTCGAGTTGGTGGTAGAAGTGACCCACATTCTTGTGGCGACAAAGAAAAAGTCCAGGCATGAAAAACACTTCTATAAAATATGAATATTGATAACTGCCTTGAGTGTTTTTGTTTTTTATATTTGTCTGTAAGACAGTACTATAGGCAATGCACTCCTATCATTACAAAAGGAGAAATGACAAAAAGGGAAAACAGAGGGATTAAGTTGTGCACGCTTGCACGCACTGCGTTTATACATAGATATGCTAATATGCATAATAACCTCTGTGGGGCATCAATGTGACCAAAGAAAGATGAAACAAAAGTGAGTCTGAGACTAAAACACATGAATAAGTGGAGAAGTTGAGTAAAGCCAGGGGCGCATGAAGGTCTCATGCTTTAGTGAAATTAGCACGCTTTTCCACCGCCGTCCATTAGATAATCAAATTCATGCCACACAAGGCTGGGCAACCCCTCCTTTTCATTACTCCCCTCTAATCCTTGTCGATAAGACACAACTCGCATACCAGTTTCATTATACTGTCATTTCAGAACCGGCATGGAATCCCCCTCGGGATACTATCAGACAGAAAATTACTTAACTAGTTGAAGTGGATACAGTTTTGCGTTTATTATTTTTGACAACCTCAAAATAATTTCACAAATATCCCATTCCGATTTTAGGGCAGGGCGAGGGGCAGAGAGTGCGCCCATTATCAGCCCAACACACTAATGGCTTATATTCGCAGACACCAGACCAGATATACCTTCAGCAGTGAGACAGAGAGATCCCAATTTTGTGAGAAGCGTATAAAATGAAACACAAAAAAGAAAGCAACCAACTCCAAAAGAGTGTGTTTTCGACACGCGCTAGCTGTTTTAGGCTCTACGAGCATGAGGCCTTCTCCTCTTTAGCCTTTGAGCATACAGTGGATTAGTACTCAATAATCTCTCCTTTGTGAAGTGTTTACTGGGCTCAAGACTAAACACTTCAAGATGAGAAACCTCTGTCTGCAAACCAGCTGTTAATCCCCGCTCAATCTTTTTAACAAATAGCAAAGCAAACAAGCAAGAGTACAAGTTAAATAGCCGACTACCAATTCATGAATGGCAGGACTGGTGAAATCTGAAAAAAAAAAAAACCTGTCAAGTGAGATGACATGAAATAAATGTTCAAAATGTAACCAACATTAAAATATATGAATGAGCATACTGTGCATAAATATGTAAATGCAATAATTAATAATATTGTAATATAATAGACAATAAATATAGTGCATAATGCATAAATACGTTTTAAAAAGGTTCATAGTTCAATAGTTCATAAGGGAAATTGAAGCAAAAATACCTATAAGAAATTGTAATTATGCTTTAAGAGATTCGCTGCTCACATGCGCAGGAGAGTAGCGATGCCACACTTTTTTTATATCAATACTGTTAGGATGTACCAGCGGCCTGAGGTGTAAATGATGTGACAAAGGTCAGAAATAGCTCAGACCAGTGTGGTTTTAATTCCCAAAGGTGCAAAAATATCAATATCCAATTGGGTAGTAATGGACAAAAAAATAACTATATAAAAAAGTATAATAGCAAGAAATTAAATCAAAATGATTTACAATACACAAATGTAAGTTGGCTATGCTAATGTACAGGCCCAAAACACAAACAAGATTCAGTCTCTCCACTTTCCCCCTTCTCCCCTAAAATGTCTACCTTTTTATAGGCCTTAGTTCCTCCTATTTTTGGGAAAATACCATTTTAGGGAGAAGCCTATAATTTACAAACAGGTGACAAGACATAAACAAACAAACTGTCATGACATTTCAACTCTAAATCATACATAATTTAGATATGGTACAATTTAAAGAGCTCAAAACAATAAAGACAAAACATATAAGAAGAAAACTTACATACTAACTTACATCTGGAAGAGGTGTTAGTGTGGCCAGCAGGGGGCGCTCACCCTGTGGTCTGTGCGGGTCCTAACGCCCCAGTGTAGTGACGGGGACACTATACTGACAAAGAGCGCCGTCCTTCGGATGAGACGTTAAACCGAGGCCCTGACTCTCTGTGGTCATTAAAAATCCCAGGATGTCTTTCAAAAGAGTAGGGGTGTAACCCCGGCATCCTGGCCAAATTTGCCCAGTGGCCTCTGTCCATCATGGCCTCCTAATCATCCTCCTATATATACTAATTGGCTTCATCACTGTCTCTTCTCCACCAGTAAGCTGGTGTGTGGTGGGCGTTCTGGCGCAATATGGCTGCCGTCGCATCATCCAGGTGGATGCTGCACATTGGTGGTGGTTGAGGAGATTCCCCCCTTCCATATGTGAAGCGCTTTGAGTGTCCAGAAAGGCGCTATATAAAATGTAATGAATTATACTAGGTTCCCTCCCTCCCCCATGAGGTCAGAACCAGATGGAGTAATCTTCCATGAGCACATGCTAGTTTAAATATGGCTACTTTCCTGGTGTACTGGTTTGGCAAGTGAGGGGTGCACCAGAAGGTATGTGTAGCTGTTTGAAATGGCTTGACGTTAACTTGGTAACTGAATGAAATGAAATAAACTCTTATTGTATAAAGTGTTTTTGGTGTAATGCAATTTGATCGACATGTGTCACAAAATATTCAACATTTAATCACATCACAGCATTACACCGACAAAGCACTGAAAACTAACAACTTGAGACGACTGATGGGATGTTACAACACCAAAATCAGGGGCTACAAAAATACAACTACAAGAGGATGGTATAGTTGCCAGCATTTAGTTTGTGTGTATGTGTAATGGTGGGAACAGATTGCTGTGTGCACATACCCATGCTCAATCCCTTCAAAATAAAAGTCCAGGGTCACAGTCAGTCTGTGACATTTCCCCTTCCTTCTCCAGACACCTGTTGAGGTGTCCTTGAGAGGAAATCAGCTGTGCAATTCTGAGTCCCAGTCCTGTAAAGAACTTCAAAATCAAAAGGTTGCATGGCCAGGAACCACCTTGTGATTCGGGCATTGGTGTCTCTCATCTGGCCAAACCAGGCCAGAGCCCGATGATCAGTCTCTAGCCGGAACTTATGTCCAAGTAGGTAATAGCGCAGAGAGTCCAAAGCCCACTTAACAGCAAGACACTCCTTCTCCACTGTTGAGTACTTTGTTTCCCGGGGAAGGAGCTTCCGACTGATATAGGCCACAGGTTTAAGTTGTCCTTGTGCATCTTGTAACAGCACCAATGCCATGGTCAGAAGCATCAGTCTGTACCGTAAAAAGTTGTTCAAAGTCAGGACTCTGGAGCACTGGTGCTTTGCATAATGAGTCCTTCAAGTCCTGAAAGGCTCTTTCGCAGTCCGTTGTCCATACCACTTTGTTTGCCTGGCTCTTTTTAGTCAAGTCAGTCAGGGCAACTGCCCGGGTGAGAAGTTCGGTATGAAGCGCCGGTACCAGCCTATTAGCCCCAGGAAAGACCGAACTTGTTTCTTTGTGCTAGGTCTTTCTGCATTCTTAACGACCTCAAACTTCCCGACTTGTGGCCTGACCACCCCGATTTAAATTCGATTAAATTTTAATTCGATTTAAAACCTCCTTAAGATGCCTCAGGTGTTCCTCCCAACTCTGGCTGAAGATGATAATATCATCAAGGTAAGCTGCAGCAAACAACTCTGTCCCACAGAGAATCTGGTTCATCATTCTTTGGAACGTGGCTGGAGCCCCATGAAGTCCAAAAAGAAGAACCTGGAACGCATAATGCCCAAAAGGAGTCTTAAAAGCAGTAAGTTCCTTGCATTCCGGTTTCAGCGGAACTTGCCAATACCCCTTGCAGAGGTCTAATGTGCTGAGATATTTAGCTCGTCCCAGTCGTTCCACCAGCTCATCCACCCTTGGCATGGGGTAAGGATCGAATACAGAAGACAGAAGGCTTCAATAATGACCGGCATGGTTAATAATGGAAAAGGAAGATAGTCAAGGTGAGTGCAAAATGGCTTTGACCAGTCCAGGGGCAGAGTCTAAGCAGGATGCCGAAATTGACAGAGCCTCATTCCACGGATGAAGTGAGCGATCACAGAGTGCTTCCCGATTGGAGCCCCACCAATCAGGGTGTGGCAAGCCGATATGGCGGCCACAAATACCCTGAGAGTAGCGGGGCATGCTGAGAACTTTTCCTGCAGAAACTCCAGCACTGAAACAATCTGACAGTGAACTGGTTCTGCACAAAGTGAAGTACACCACTTTTCAAAGGGCATAGATTCTTTTTTGTGGAGGGAGCCCTAGTACTCAGAATATTCTGTATGACATTAGCTGGAAGCCCAGAATCTCTCAGCTGGTCCCTCCAAGGGACCAAATGTGAAGGTTCCAAAACTCAGGCCGTGAAATATTGTCAGGATGAAATATTGTCCCCTGCGCCTAAGACAAAAGGTCCCTCCTGTTCGGAATCCCCAGGGCGAGCCGGCGAGGAGGGATATTATCTCAAAGAATCAACTTCGGGTTGGCCAAAAAGGCGCCATCAATAAGAGGCAAGACCCTTGTTGACAGTGGCGGAGCCAGAATTTTTTCATGGGGGTGGCCAGGCAAGGGCCAGCAACCAGTCTGGGGTGGCACAGAAATTTTTATTATTTTTATTTAAAAATGAGTTTGACTATAAGTATTGGACTGTTTTAGTGCCTACACAACTGAATACAGTTAATTTATACTTAATTGTAATTGAGATGTGAATTAGGAATCATGGAATACTGAGTGAATTTTTATCTTTTTTATTATTATTATTCACCACCTCCAGGCATATTAATAAAGGGGCACACACTATACCTAAAGTTCAACTTGCTCAGTTAGCTTGCATTTGGTTATCAAAACCCCCAATAGCTTGTTCTACATTGTTGCACCTCAGTGAATTTTATATAATCATTGAATTCTTCAACCAATTCTGAGTTTGTAAAATAAAAAGTTGCAACTGAAAAAGTAAACACTGCATGTTTAACTTTTCTATATTAGTTGTCAAAATAAATAATCGCAACAGTTCTATCATAGGCTACCTAAATTAAAAAGGAAAATGTCTCTTTTGAATCCCCATGTGCAAGAATGTGAACAAGGCGGAAGTCAACAGCACATAATAAATGCCAGAATGTAAAATTAGTTATTTTATGGATTTAGAAATTATCCATTTTTGTCCTCTTTACAAATTAACGCCAGCTAGTACAAATGCACAGTGCTCACATTTATTTGTAGGCTACATTTAAAAATGACATCAGTTTGTGCCTTATATTGTGATCTCACATAGCAGATTATTTTAGTCACAGACAGATGTAACAAATACATGATGCATGCATGCAGTTTTGACACTGCTTTAATCGCCTTTTAGATCATTTCACGAGTCAATTGACGTCAAAACTAAGGCTACAGAACGCCGCATTTGCGCACCGCGAGCACAGTACAACGGCTGACAGGACAGCAAAGTTAGTTTTACTGACATTTGGCCTGACAACATCTCATTTTACCGAAGATAGCCAACTGATGTAGGACAACGCGCGCCGCTTTTCTCAGGATCTGACAGAAGTGTCACCAGCTTTCACACACATCTTTCAAAATAAAAGTGGCATCAGAAAAACAAAGATTTACGATTGTTATTTACGGTCTTGCAACCAGTTGAGAAACATTGACTCTATATTTACTATGCGTATATCACTGTCTGTTGTTCTGCTGAAGCTCGTTCGGCACCTGCACATTTCCGCACTCGCTTGACTTGTGCTGGCGCTGAGGTGCAGTTGGAGTGCGCGTCTCACGTTTTTTTTTTTTTTTTTTTTTTGTGGTCTTATAGAGACGGTTCTGCGTTTAAAAAACGTAATTCTTGACAATAAAAAAAGAGATATAAACAGCAGTTGTGAGAGGGGTGGCCAAAGGGGTGGCCAAGCTTAGGCAAAGGGTGGCCATGGCCACCCCTGGTCACCCCCTAGATCCGCTTGTTGACAGACCTTGGCCAGGACTCCCAGGAGTTCTGTGAAGAGTTTCCTGTGAAGCGAAGACGTCCACACTTTACTTCGTAAAATATTTCCCAAATCTGTCTGACTACTCCGGGGTTTTTCATGTTTATTTATAATTCATTTAGGTGGACAAGGCTACCAAGGAGGCTACTGCGCAGCTAATTAATCTAAAGTGTTTTTTTTTTCCGCCCCTAGTCTATTTTTAGTCGAAATTTCAGGACTTCAGTCGACCAAGATTTTATTTGGTTGATTACAGCCCTACTAGCCTGTTCAGACAGCGCAAACACAGTCCACCTTGGCGATTTATGTAGGCGGCTACTGTAGTGTTGCCCACCCACACTAGGACCAGGTAGCCCTTTAACTGTTGGAGGAAGTATTTCAGGGTCAAAAATACAGTCATCAATTTAAGACAATTGATGTGCCAATCGAGATGACAGCCTCTCCAGAACCCTTGAGCTGTTCAGCCATTTCACTCACTTCAAGTCAAGTCAAGCCACATTTATTTCTATAGCGGTTTTACAATACAGATTGTTTCAAAGTAACTTTACAGATTAAACATTAAACTAATTCACAACAAAGATTGTTTCCAGAAGAAAATAGCATCACAGTCCAGCTTAGGTGAGTTTAGTGGTGTTTAATTTTTGTTGTAAAAAAGTTATGCATTTAGTTAATTTATATATATAGCCACTCCGGAGAAAACCATGATTAGAGAAAACCTGCTCTTCTCTCTAGTAATATGGCATATAGTCTTAGAGCTCAAACATGAATTGGGGCTCAGGTCAGGAAGCAGGCAGACTGGCTTAACCGACCGTCTGCTAGCTGTCTAACGTCACCCAGGTCAGATAAATCCCATCACATAGAGACTCTCTCACCAAAAAATTTTAAGGCCAGAGAAGTAGTTTGTTAAGGCTTGGTTTTTAGGGAATTACACACTTGCAAACATATATTCAAATACGCATAACTATAGAATTAATTCTTAAAGCGCACGTGAGCGCCATCAGTGTTTCTCATAGGTTCGCGTTTAAAGTCTGTGTAGAGAGAACGGTGTCGTCTTAGCGGCCTCTAATTTAATAAAAAAAGTTTCAGTGGAACCGCACTCTTGCCCTCGATTTGTCTCAGGCAAGTCAGCAGTGACTGCGCGCGCGCGCTCGTAAGCTGCGCGCACATGGCGACCGAGTCGATTTCCATACCGAGAAAAGAGATCCTCTGCACGGGGCAAAGTTTGCTCTAGGTGCCGGAGCACTAGGTCCCTGTGTTCGCAAACCTGGTCTCGAGAGTGAGCTAGGATTAGCCAGTCGTCGAGATAATTCAGGATGCGAACCCCGTGTTGCCATAGTGGCACAAGGGCTGCCTCGACGACCTTCGTGAAGACGCGAGGAGACAGGGCCAGCCCGAATGGGAGAACTGCATACTGGTATGCCTGCCCCTCGAAAGCAAACCGCAAGAACGGTCTGTGTCGAGGAAGAATGGAGACATGAAAGTAGGCATCCTTCAGGTCGATCGCTGCAAACCAATCCTGTGCCTGCACACATTCGAAAATGCATTTGGCCGTGAGCATCTTGAACGGAAGCCTGTGAAGGGAACGGTTCAAGACGCGCAGATCCAGGATTGGCCGTAACCCACCGGTTTTCTTGGGGACAATGAAGTAGGGGCTGTAGAAGCCGGACCTCATTGCGGCTGGAGGGACAGTCTCGATCGCACCCTTCGCCAGCAGGGTGGCGACCTCTGCTCTCATGACAGGGGCATTGCCACCGACCATAGTGAAGCGGACTCCCCTGAAGCGGGGAGGAGACCGCGCGAACTGAATCGCGTAGCCGAGCCTGATGGTTCGCGTGAGCCAGCGGGACAGGGGGGAAGCTCTAACCAGGCTCCCACGGACTTTGCCAGCGGGGTCATGCGAACGACAGACGTCCCCCCGGGGGTGCAGCGAAGCGGAATGACCAGCCCGGACGTGGGTGGCATAGCGGCCCGGTGTGGGGGCACGGTCATTAGCCGCGTCCTGCCAGAGGAGGCCAGGGAAGGACCAGCGTTCCACAGGGGCGTGCTCTGGCAGGGGTCTGGCAACAGAGGGGGACGAGAGTGGCGAGGCCCGTGAGCGTGCGCACTGTCATCCGAGAACTCTGTGACAGAGGAGGGCGAGAGTGGCGGGACCCGAGAGTGGAGCGCACTGTCGTCCGAGAACTCTGTGTGCTCAGAGATGGGAGTGACAGTTCTTTGGAAAAAGAGGTTTTCCCCCGGCCCTCCACCGGGGGAAGGAGTGGCCCTGCAACCACCTCCTAGAAAGAACTGCAACCCACCTCTGAGCTGCCCGTAACGTGAGCACCGCATTGCTGCGGGGCTGGTACGGGCTGGGGCGCCTTCCTGTGACTACCTCCAGGCACGGCCTGGGTGAAGGATGCTGCTAGGGCCGGCGGGGAGTGTCGCAGGAGGGCGCCCTCGGCGGCGAGCAGACTGAGGCGGCCGAGCCGGCGGCTGAGCAGCTGGCCGTGGGATCAGAGCCTCAGTCTGCTCTGGGCGGCCGAGAACTCTGGCCAGAGTCCTCGACTGCGCCGCCGAGGAGGCCAGTCTGGGATATGGGGAGTTGAGGAAGCGGGTTCGCTCAGCCTCGCACATATCAACCAGACTAAGCCAGTTCTTGTCTCTGGACCACATATGTGGACATAACCTGACCCAGGGAGCGTGTGGTCACCTTCGTCGCCCGTAGAGCGCCGGTAGAGGTGGTCGGCACGCAGCTCTGGCACACCCGGAGGAGGCAGCACAGCCGAGTCTTCTCCAGCGTACTCACGCCCACCTTGTGATGCGGCGATAGACAAGATTTCATCTGCCGGGGCATCGAATGAAATGCTGGACCAGCCCGCGACCTCTGGCCGGGACTGGTCAGCGATCTCATCCGGATACCACACGAGTTTCAATGTGAAGAGGCGTGTGTGGACCGAGGATAGATCGTCGGGTTGGTTCCACACAGCAGCCTCTGATCACCCTGGCCACCAGCCGAAGTATTCCCTCTTGCGGAGAGAATAGATCAGGGTGTGGATGAGGGGACTCTCTCTCGAGGAGGTCATCGAGTCTCGATCGTTACATTGCGACGGTCATGTCCCCGCAATGAGAACATGACGCATCCACGAACACTGTCTGTGCGTTTGCCCAAACACATCAGACAGCGTCCGTGCCCATCAGCTGATTTAATCTGTGTATCGCACCCAGAAACACACGGGCGAACCGTCTTTAAAAAGACGCGCCGCGTGCAGCTCTTTTAGAGAGATAAAACTCAAACAGCAGTGTTGAAGCGCCCAGGGAGAGACACACGACTGGCAGACCACTGCGCAGATCGGCAGGCAATATGAAGCTCGCTGGAATTCGCCGTCACACCAACACCTGAAGAGTAGCTCGTCTCGAAGACTGAAGAGAGATGATCTCAGAATGGCTTGTGGAGTGAAGAATGCTCTTGGCTCCGAAACGAAAACATATCTGCATGTTGCCAGCTCACTTCCTTTATACCCACATGGTGGGGCGGAGTTATGCTATGCAAATTCAGCAGACCCATGGCATTTGCTTGCCATTGGCTCGTTTTATTACTGTTCGAAGAGGATAGGCTTCTAAGCGAACCCCATTTCGTCGTCATTCGACGTAACTCGAAGTGACAACGAAAGGGAACCGAGGTTACGTTAGTAACCGAGTACGTTCTCTTACGAGAGATACTCTCGCACTGTGTTGTCGTAGCAACGCATTGGGGAACACCCTGTAAGACGCCGTGTATGCAGTGATCCGACACCATAGACCCAGAGCCCTGAGCTGGGGTTCATACAGTACATAATCACCTGTAGGACTCACAGAGAATCCAGAAAGAGGTGGGCTCTAACCCCCATCTCTCAAAAAATTGACTGCACATAGCAGCTCAGCAAAAATATTGCCATAAATTGACGACTGAAATTCTCAGTCTAAACGAATACGTTAATTAAACCGATAATATCCTGGCCTGTAAGGCAGGCACCTCGAGGTTATAAAACCTGATAAATGTAGACGGTGAGGCCCAGCCTGCCGCCATACAAATATCCTGTAAGGCAATCCCACTCGACCAAGCCCACGAAGAAGCCATGCTTCTCGTGGAGTGCGCTCTAACACCCAAAGGACATTGAATGCCCTTGGATGCGTACGCCAGAGCTATAGCGTCCACTATCCATCTGGATAGGCTCTGCTTCGAAGTGGCCAATCCCTTGAGACGCCCACTAAACGAAACGAAAAGCTGCTCTGTCTGTCTAAAAACAGACGAGCGCGACACGTAAGCTCTCAACGCCCTAACCGGGCAGAGAAAATTCTCGTCCTTTTTTCCCCAGTGACCGGAAGGGCTGACAGGGAAATGACCTGCGCCCTAAATGGTGTGTTTAGGGATTTTGGAACGTAACCATGCTTAGGTTTGAGCATGACTCTGGAGTCATTAAGCCCAAATTCCATGCACGAGTGAGCGCGTGTAAGTCCCCAACGCGCTTTACTGAAGCAAGAGCCAGGAGAAACACCGTCTTGAGCGACAGGTGTTTCATATCAATCTCCTGAAGAGGCTCAAAAGGAGGACCCTTCATGGCGTCCAGCACCGTGGAAAGGTCCCAAATGGGAACTGTGGGAGGTCTGGGGGGATTAAGTCTTTTAGCTCCTTTAAGGAACCGGACGACTAAATCGTTCCTTCCTATGGACTGGCCATGCGCGGTTTCAGAAAACACCGCTATAGCTGCCACATATACTTTGAGCGTGGAAGGGGATCTCCCGTTGTCCAACAGCTCTTGTAAGAAGGATAAAACCTCTGTCACTCCGCAGTCTGGGGGTGACGCCGCGAGACGTGCACCAGCCAGAGAATACTGACCACTTAGTATAGAGCCGTCGCGTAGACGGAGCTCAAGCCTGTATAATCGTGTTTAACACTCCCTGTGGGAGGTCAGCGGATACCCGTTGATTGCCCACACGTGAAGGGACCATAGTTCCGGGTGGGGATGCCAAATCGAACCATTTGCTTGAGAAAGGAGATCCCTCCTCAGAGGCACTGGCCACGGGGCGGTGCTGGCTAACTGCATCACAGCTGGGAACCAGGGTTGATTCAACCAGAGCGGCGCTACTAGCAGCACGGTTACACAGTTCCTGGACAGTACGTCTGGTCCCACATTCAGGTGCCCCGGCACGTGCGCCGCCCTTAGTGAAAGGAGGTTGATGCGCGCCCATAACAGGAGGCATTTGGTCAGCCTGTATAACGACAGGGACCTGAGGCCGCCCTGGCGATTTATGTAGGATACCACTGACACATGCTGTCTGAACGTGTCAGAACATGGCAGCCCACAATCAGGGGACGAAAGCGCGTGAGTGCTTTGCTCACTGCTAACATCTCGAGGCAGTTTATGTGGAAGAGCTTCTCCCGCTCTGACCATAGGCCAAACAGCGGTCTGCCATCGAGCAGCGCTCCCCATCCTGCGTTGGATGCGTCCGTAGACACCACCCTCAGACTCGAGGAAGTCCCCAGGCTTACACCTGAAAGGTACCAGTCTTTTGACTTCCAAGGTTTCAGAGCTGCAACGCAAGCTTGATTGACCTTGAGGGGAAGCCGACCAGTGGCCCATGCTTTGCAGGGCACCCCCCCTTTGAGCCAGATCTGCAGTGGGCGCATGCGCAGCAGGCCCAGCTGGAGTACTGACGATGCTGAGGCCATCAGACCTAGCATCTTTTGAAAACTCTTTAGAGGGAGTACAGCGCCGCAGCGGAATAAGCTGACTGTGCGCTGAACACACAGCGCGCGCTGTTGTGACAGCTGCGCTGTCATGGACAGTGAGTTCAGTTCCATTCCCAGAAAAGAAATATTCTGTCTGGGGAATAGCGAACTTTTTTCCCAGTTTACTGTGAGACCGAGATTCTCGAGGTGACTCAGCAGTAGGGCTCTGTGTGCCACGATCTCTGAAGGAGATTGGGCTAGAATGAGCCAGTCGTCCAAATAGTTCAGCACTCGAACACCCTGCAGTTTGAGGGGAGCGAGTGCTGCGTCCATGCACTTCGTAAATGTACTGGGTGCTAAAGACAAGCCGAACGGCAGGACTGTGTACTGGTATGCCTGGCCCTCGAAGGCGAATCTCAAAAATTGCCTGTGACGTGACGCAATCTGTATTTGAAAATACGCGTCTTTTAGATCTTTTGACACAAACCAGTCTCCTTGGCGAACATGCGCGAGGATTTTTCTGGTCGTCAGCATTCTGAACTGGCGTTTCACAAGCGCTCTGTTCAGTTGCCTCAGATCTAGTATGGGTCTGAGATCCCCGTCTTTTTTGGGTACCAGGAAGTATCTGCTGTACAGCCCCCCTTCGCTCTGAGCCTGAGATAAAGGTTCGATAGCCCCTTTTCTCAGAAGTTTCTGAATTTCGGCTCGAAGTAGGTGTGCTACATTCGAATCTACCGAAGTCCCGACGCGCGCCGCGTGGCGGCGAGGGCGTCAGGCCAAACTGCAGCGACTAGCCTCCTTTTATGATGTTTATTACCCATTTTGAGACCCCGGGAAGCTTCTACCATGCATCTGCACGTGTAGCTAGGGGCTGAGTGAAAAGCGCGCTCTGATCGACTCGCGATACAGCGGCTTTCGTGAGCTGTGACAGAAATGTCTCGCTCGCAACATCTGAGGCCGGGGCCGCGCTGATGACAGAATGTCCGCGCTCGACCCCTCGACAGCGTTTAGGCGGGAGAGGGAGGGCTGGACGGGCTCCGTAGGAACCTTGATGCTTGTGTGGGAACGTGGGCGTGGGGGAGCGGGCACGTTTACCACCTTTATAGCATCGCTCGCCGGAGCGGAAAGCCTGCACGCAGGTTTCGTTTTTACAGAAACCGTGCGATGAGCAGGAGGTAGCATTAGTGGGCACTGGGTAGTGGGCACGTGTGCTACTTTTAACGCGCAATCGAACTGGGTCAATTTTATGCGCGCGGGCCCTATGTGTGGGGCCGTGTTTGTGTGTTGGGATGGGCACATTACAGTGGGCAGTCTTACTACACATGAAACACCATCGGCCGTGGCCGGGACACCAGAAAATACACTCTTTAAAGGATTTATCTGGGTAGCCGTGAAAACGGCTGTTGTGTGCAGGCAAGCGGGCAATGAGACAGGGTTGTTGGCTGCAATAATCACTGGAACAGTCACTTCTCTTGGGACTGGACGAGCGGCAAACTTCGGTGAGGGTCCGGCCGCAGCGGGACTTGAACAACGTCGTTTTCCTAGCAGTGCTAGGATGACTTCGGGGGCTCAGGCTTCAACGCTATCTTCGATGGCGACTGGAAGAGCGAGAGCGCGGTCTCGAGCTCTGCGTCTGGCAGCGTTGAGATGAGGAGCTGGGCGGCGGCCTGGGCTGTGCACTCAGAGCAGACGGTTTCGCACGGCCTGCTGCAGAGTTGCGTCGCATCGCGTCGCATCGCCTGAGTCGCCTTCTGCACCTCAGCATACCTGTCCCGAAGAGGCCAGCAGGGGAGAGCGGGGGTGTCGAGGAACGCGGTCCGTTCCGCCTCTGGCATGTCTGAGAGCGTGAGCCAGAGATGTCTCTCAGACACGGTGAGCGCCGCCATACTCCGTCCAATGGCTTGGGCCGCAGACTTCGAAGCGCGAAGAGCCAGGTCTGTAGCGCTTCTCAGGTCCGCAACACAGATCGCATCGGATCCGCTCCCGTCCATTTTCCGGAGGAGATCGGCCTGGAAAATCTGTAGCGTCGCCATGGAGTGCAGCGCTGACGCAGCCTGTCCGTTGGCGGCATAAGCGCGGTGGAGCAGGGATGACGTCATGCGGCAGGCTTTGAGGGCAGCGCCATCTTAGCACGCCGTCCAGCGGAGGGCGGGCATAAGTGGGCCGCGATAGGCTCTTCGACCGGCGGGAGGGAAAGGTAGCCTCTGTTTTTAGCATCATCGACCTCTGAGAATGCTAGGGAAACAGAGGACCTCGTCCTCGTGGAGAACGGGGAATTCCAAGCTCTTGCGACCTCCTCGTGAAGCTCAGGAAGGAAGGGCACGGGCTTGGAAGCAGGTGCTGACTTTTACCCGGGCAGAAAATAGCCGTCCAGCCGGTTGTGGGCGGGATGCTCGGGCGAAACCCACTCAAGGCCAAGGCTCGCCGTGGCCTGAGTGAGCATGCGGATGAGCTCCGCCACGCTACTCTTTTAGTGACAAAACGTGAGTCGCGCCGGCGAACTCACACACACAATACAGCAGTAAGTGAAAGGATATAGGCGCCGGATAGCGCAGCTGGAAGGCGAAGAAGGCGGCGGTGCCAGCAGCTTCACGTCTCTCCCGCTGAGGTGCTTCTTTCGACTGCGCAGCTTCAATCTCGGATTAGCGATGAGGTGTCTTCGCTGAAGGATTCAAAATCAGAGTTCATAAGCCTATGAGTGAAATATATAGCCCTAAGCCAGGCCCGTTTCGGCGGGACGTTACGCGGGAAGGCGCGAAGCGAGTATCTCTCGTAAGAGAACTATATTTATACTATATGTATACTATGTATACTATATATTGTATATGATCGTTTGTTTAACCCTTTAGAACCAAATGTGTTGTCACCGACACATTCAGCAAGCTGTATTCATTGTACCGTAACTCTTCAACCGTTTGCACTATCAAAACCATTCAAATTGCCCCTGACAGTAGACAACATGCGCTTTTCGCTTTTTCTGCAATATACGGCTTACTACGGTAATTTCATGCTTTCCGTCAGCAAATGACAACGGGCTTTCTGGCAGAGCGGGAAGGAAGGATTTGAACAGAGAGATACGAAGTGCGGCAGGTTAGAGTGTTTTGGATTGCATAAAATAATAACAGACACGAACAAATACATGGTGAAAGAAGTGGTAGACAGCAGAAGAGGGGATTAGGATGATTTTCAATGAAACTTGGGAGGCGGATGGCCGTTACTTTTTCACGTATCTTTACATGTGGTGCATGCATGTGTATGTGTGCGTGCCTAATATAAATGGACGCATTTGTATGTGTGCGTGTATGAAAAAAGGTGTCCTAAAGGAAAACTGTGAAACCCAATGTCACAAAAAAGACTTGTATAGTTGTATTATACTTCAAAAATCAGAAAATGTTTCTTGTTTTTTATTTTTGTCTATTTAAAATTCTATTTACAAACTCACCACACACAATAATGTTCAATAATTGTAGTTTGTTGAAAGCTAATCTTCTTCTGAAAAAGATGACAACTTGCACATGAAGATAGCACATTGTTTTAGAATTTTACAGTCAAAAAAATCTAAATATGTGAAAAACACCCATTTTAGCTTCAGGTTCAACAGGGTTAAACAACATTAACCAAATTTTCTAAACCACATTTTTTTTTATAATAAAATGATTACTTTATAACATGCAGTTTCAACTCCACATCTTTGTTTGTTTCATTGTTGTACAGTAAATCTCAATAGCTCTTGTTTTGATTTTTCATGTTTGTTGAAGGCTTATTTGGAATTTGTATTACCATAGATGTAGTATTTCATCCTTACTGTTAATAGACATCAGCCCCACTTACGTTTCAAAATGCGGGCAATTGCTGCTGTTTTGCAAAATGTCCCTTTGCGCCACCTGGCAGTCATTTCACGAACAACTTTGAAATGCGACTGGTTTATTTTTTGTTGCGGTGACTTTGACGGTAATAGACATTCTGGTTGATTACCTACTGTAATTCATTGAAATGTGTTGATTTTCTGTTGTGTTGACAAATGTGGTTGTATATTATTTGGGTTTTGATACTTGAACACTGTTAACTTTTCCTTTTAAATAATCAAAGGCTATTATACGTGTTCACATTCGATCTCATTAGAGTGAATCAAATACTCATTGTTAAAGTGAAAGAACAAAGAACGTATATGAACTTACCTAGTGAAAACCAAGGGAAAAGGTTTATGAGATCTACAAAAAGAAAAACAAAAGAGTGATAAGAGTGAAGAGAGTTTGCATATAGCTCTGCAATGAAAAAACCTGGAGCCTCTTTTGCCCTTAAGTATTGTTAGCATGTCAGATGCAGATGTCACTGTGCGTGCCCTAACCAGTGTATACTCACCTGTAGCTAAAGATGACGCTACTAAGAAGCTGTTTACCCCTTGCTGGGTGTTGAATGCAAGAAAACTCAAAACCTGTCCAAGGAGAAAAATTCCACGCCCACCAAATGAACCAGACTTCGACACATGGCGGGCAAGTGTGGAATTCTTACTGGATGATCCATCTGTTTCAGACTTGTCTCGTACATAAAGAAACCTAGAATGCTTGCTTCCACCTGCTGCTGATGTAATCAAACACGTTAGTCCACAGTCGTCACCCTCAGTGTATTTAGAGTTGCTGGAGTCAGTGTATGGATCAGTGGAGGATACGAAAGTGTTGTTGGCAAAGTTTATGGACTATGCTGCAAAATAATGGAGAAAAGCCTTCCAGCTACCTGCATCGACTACAGGTGATGTTAAGAGCAACGGCCAGGAGAGTGAGCGTGACCGCTGCTTGCTTAAGCAATTTTGTTGTGGGTGCTGGGATAACGGCTTAATTGCCAGTCTCCAGCTGGAAAGGAGGAAGACTAACCCACTGTCCTTTGTAGAACTGGTAATGTCTGTCAGAACAGAGGACGACAGACAAGCTTCAAAGGAGGATCGGATGAGAAATCATCAATCAATCAAATGGAGGATGGCACCTTTTGGTACTTGGATCCACATACTCTTTTTGAGAAGGTTGACACGGGTGGCAGTGTCATGCTTGTCGTAAGTCAGGGTGGCTGTACGAACGGGAGTGTTGACGAGCCACCATTCAGCCACGATCTCTGGGTGCATTTCGGGGATTTGCGTGCGAGGCTTGGCCTCGGCTGGACAGCGTGTGTCGCTGATCATAGGCACCAACCCGCAGATTCCCTCAGTGTTGTCTCTGAGGAAGGGTTTGCTAGGGCAGAGATAGTGAATGTCTTTGGTCAGAGTACACATGTGCAGGTTTGGGGCCAGGTATAGCTGTGTGTTGCTGTCATTGTAGGCCACCACGTCTGGATTGCGTATCTTGATGTGGGAGTTACCTTTCGAAAACCCGACGTTGACAATGTCCTTGAGTCCTTGAGTCTGTTTGATTTGATGATGGGTAGGTTCAGGAGGAAGGCCACCTCCCTTTGCTCGGGGTCGACGTGTAGTGGGATGGCGCTACCCAGAGAGTAGGCGAGGTGGGTCGAAGAGGGTCAGTTGGTGTGGTAGTGGCGGAGGCCAGCACAGTTTGAACGAGGCTCAAGGGTACCAGGTAAGGTGGAATTCTACATATGGCCAAGCTGTCAATGGAGGAGCTCACCTCCCGCAGCATGTCTGTCATCAGGGCTGTGACCAGCTGAGTTTGGGCAAAATCATTTTTGAAGACTGTAAATAGCTCCTTCATGGATTTTACCGTTTGGTTCAGCAGAACAATGTAAGTATTGAGAACCACCACAGTCCCCTTCAATGCTTTGCCAATGGTCTGCAGGGATGCACTCTGTGTTGTGAGTTGCTTTCTCAGCAGTGGAATCTCAGTCTGAATTTCAGCCACATGCCACCTCACGGTGGCTAGGTTCACTAGACATGCCAATGTTAAACAGGGTTCCGACGGCAGC